>CAXITT010000001.1:2700069-2711485 GCA_964033795.1 Lymnaea stagnalis | reverse complement strand
AAGTGGTAAGTTGCACCACACAGGCGGCAAGTGGTAAGTTGCACCACACAGGCGGCAAGTGGTAAGTTGCACCACACAGGCGGCAAGTGGTAAGTTGCACCACACAGGCGGAAAGTGGTAAGTTGCACAACAATGGCGGCATCTCCAATTGTTCACATGTTCAATTTTTATTGGTCATGAATATCCTACGTGTCTGAATGAAATTCCTACTTGTCTGAGTGAAATTCCTACCGGTCTGAATGAAATTCCTACTTGTCTGAATGAAATTCCTACTTGTCTGAGTGAAATTCCTATTGGTCTGAATGAAGTTCCTACATGTCTGAATGAAATTCCTACTTGTCTGAATGAAATTCCTACCGGTCTGAATGAAATTCCTACTTGTCTGAATGAAATTCCTACTTGTCTGAGTGAAATTCCTATTGGTCTGAATGAAGTTCCTACATGTCTGAATGAAATTCCTACTTGTCTGAATGAAATTCCTACCGGTCTAAATGAAATTCCTACTTGTCTGAGTGAAATTCCTACCGGTCTGAATGAAATTCCTACTTGTCTGAATGAAATTCCTACTTGTCTGAATGAAATTCCTACGTGTCTGAATGAAATTCCTACTTGTCTGAATGAAATTCCTACTTGTCTGAATGAAACTCCTACTCGTTTGAATGAAGTTCCTACTTGTCTGAATGAAATCCCTACTTGTCTGAATGAAGTTCCTACATGTCTGAATGAAATTCCTACTTGTCTGAATGAAATTCCTACTTGTCTGAATGAAATTCCTACTTGTCTGAATGAAATTCCTACGTGTCTAAATGAAATTCCTACTGGTCTGAATGAAATTTCTACTTGTCTGAATGAAACTCCTACTCGTCTGAATGAAGTTCCTACTGGTCTGAATGAAATTCCTACGTGTCTGAATGAAGTTCCTACGTGTCTGAATGAAATTCCTGCTTGTCTGAATGAAATTCCTGCTATTCTGAATGAAATTCCTACTTGTCTGAATGAAATTCCTACTTGTCTGAATGAAATTCCTACTTGTCTGAATGAAGTTCCTACTTCTCTGAATGAAATCACTACTCGTCTGAATGAAGTTCCTACTGGTCTGAATGAAATTCCTACTGGTCTGAATGAAATTCCTACTTGTCTGAATGAAATTCCTACTTGTCTGAATGAAATTCCTACTTGTCTGAATGAAGTTCCTACTTCTCTGAATGAAATCACTACTCGTCTGAATGAAGTTCCTACTGGTCTGAATGAAATTCCTACTGGTCTGAATGAAATTCCTACTTGTCTGAATGAAATTCCTGCTTGTCTGATTGAGTTAAGGAATAAATTGTTCCTCTTCTTTCTGAATGGGCTTCAAATTTTAGAGAGGAAAAAATAAAAGTTATTCGCCACTCATAATCCAGAAGAAATAAAAAGAAGAAAGAAATAGAGGGAAAACTGCATTTTTAGAAGGTCTTAAAAAAAAAAAAAAGAACGACCGGGTATAATGACTGTGAATAGGCACGTCAGCAGAGCCCAATCAGCGGGGACTGAAGGAAAAAATATATAAGTGAAGAAATGTCCACGAAATGTGAGGCCTGAGGGGCACCTCATTAAGATGACAGATCTCTTGCAGGGTCAAAATATATTCTCAAGGCCTGTGGTACCTGGTCCCTTTCACTCTAGTACGTCCACGTCATACACATGCAGCCCTTACACAGCCTCCACATCAAACAGATCACCTCATACACATACAGCCGTTACAAAGCCTCCACATCAAACAGATCACCTCATACCCATGCAGCCCTTACAATGCCTCCACATCAATAAGATCACCTCATACACATGCAGCCCTTACAAAACCTCCATATCAAGCAGATCACGTCATACACATACAGCCCTTACAAAGCCTCCACATCAAACAGATCACGTGATCCACATACAGCCCTTACAAAGCCTCCACATCAAGCAGATCACGTGATACACTTTCAACCCTTACAAAGCCTCCATATGATATCAATAGATCTGTATGAGAAAAGGGGTCGTTGAGCCATGTTTCCTTTTTAAAACAAACAAACTGACACGTCTCAAAAAAGCTGAATAATTTTTTGAGAATAAAAAAAAAATCCAATCTTTCAGAATTGCCTATGTGTTCTTTGCCTCGCAGGTTTAAACATATACTCGTAATGTATGAAATTAATATATTTCTGCTTTATTTACCCCCCCCCCCCAACCAACAGTGCCAAGAATGGGACAGCTCCAAGCACTTCAACATCAGTCTCACCTACAGGTAAAAATCAAAATAAATTATTATTTTAAAAATGGACCCACCGCTTGTATAACAGGAAGTGACGCATTTATTGGGGCTGAATAACTTAGTTTCCATGTTGTTGTTTTTTTTTCTTCCAGATATTATTTAATATTTTCCCATTATTTAAAAAAAAAAAAATTCTCATAATTTAATTTTGTATGCCTCCTATACAGTTAAATATTAACTGTGTGAACACATGAAGTGGCAAGAAAAGGATATGATCACGATTCGACAAAATCAAAATGAACAAGTCGTCTGAACATTTTAACTAAATAAATGCTTTCTCCTGCTAACATAATTTTAACTTAAAAAAAAAAAAGAAAAACATCCCAGAAGAAAATCAAGGGAAAAAAAACAACACAAGTTTGCAAACAAATTGACGGGACGTTTATAAAACTAATGCAAAAGAAAAAAAAAAAAAGATTTCTCTGACCAAGGAATATCTATTGTCTACAATAATAATAATAATTCCTGAGTGGATCTTTCTTGTCTGCCCCGCTCATATTGCGCACCATGCTGCCCTCTGATTCGCTGCTTCAACAGTCGTGCACCTGATCAAGTTCGCACCAAATGCACAGAAGAGAAAAAAAAAAAAAACTACAACTAAGCATTGGTCATTGGTGGGTATATGGAGCGCCATCTGGAATTATTATTATCAATTATGCACCTATTTTACACGCACAATATGGCTGCGTTGTCCCAGCTAATTATATAAGAAATCCTACAAATAATGAATCTCTTGCTAAGAAAAAAATTAACCATATTTCTAAAAAAATAATAAACCGTTTTTCTAAGAAATAATAAACAATCTTTCCAAAAAAAAAAAAATAAATAAATTGTAAAACTCTTTCTAAGATCTGATAAACCGTCTTTCTAAGAAATAATGAAATGTCTTTCTAAAAAAATAAGGAACCGTCTTTCGGAATAAATCTTTTTAGACTCTATAAACTTGAAACTGTCATTATTTAGACTCTATAAACTTGAAACTGTCATTAAGGTATAGAACCGGTTGATCAATTATTTGACTCCCAACTTCTGCGTTTAAATCATGAAATGTGATGACTTTTGGGAGTTGACTTTGTACACGAAACCTGAGTAGGGTGTTGTGCAACTTAAGTTGCGTTTTACTGTACACTTGTGTACACTTGTCCATCTTCAGTGTACCCAAGGTGTGTAGAATCTTGCCGAAACGTTTACCGGTCGGAGCCCGACGGACGGTACGGTCTGTGCCGGTACTGCAACGCTTACCTGGAGTGTGCCGGCGGCGAGACCACGAGACGCTTCTGTTTGGACGGCTACCAGTACGATGAACCGAGTGGTCAGTGCCTGCCGGACATAGACATGACCTGGTGGGTTATTTTTTTTTATTTGAATGTTCAATGATGTAACTTTGAAGACGTGTGTGTCAAAAGATAATTATTTGTAGTTAAAAGTATGTACAATGTTTTTTACAATGATCAGATGTTCCCTAACAGTGAACCTTAGAGTAGAAGAAGCTTTGATCAGATGTTCCCTAACAGTGGATCCTACTGTTGAAGTAGCTTTAGGAGATTTTATTAACTAAGATCGTTGTGATTAAGCAAAGTGAAGCTACTGGAGCGTATGTTCTCGTTCATAGTTTAAAAATTAGGTATCAATTTCGCAGTGCATCCGGTAGATTTTGACTTAAGAGGCCTTCTGAACACCTGGATGCAGCAACGCACCATGACTCGAACATTTTTAGGAATCTCTGCCGAAGTTCTTCTAATTTTATCAGATATTATGTTAAACATTATATTAGACATTATATTAGACATTATATTATGCATTATATAATGCATTATATTAGATAGTGTTGAAAAAAACTTAGATTATCCATGACACATAAATGTTTCTGCAGCACACCAGACAGACCCAGGCCAGCAACACAACTCCCTACGGCACCACCCCCACAGGTCTCACAGGTCCCACAGGCAACTCGAGGTCCCAATCCGTCATACTCGGTGCCGCCCTATCTGACAGGTAAGGCATTACCCCCTATCTCACAGGTAAGGCATCACGCCCTATCTCACAGGTAAGGCATTACGCCCTATCTCACAGGTAAGACATCACGCCCTATCTCACAGGTAAGGCATCACGCCCTATCTCACAGGTAAGACATCACGCCCTATCTCACAGGTAAGGCATCATGCCCTATCTCACAGGTAAGACATCACGCCCTATCTCACAGGTAAGGCATCACGCCCTATGTCACAGGTAAGACATCACGCCCTATCTCACAGGTAAGGCATCACGCCCTATCTCACAGGTAAGGCATCACGCCCTATCTCACTGGTAAGACATCACGCCCTATCTCACAGGTAAGACATCACGCCCTATCTCACAGGTAAGGCATTACGCCCTATCTCACAGGTAAGACATCACGCCCTATCTCACAGGTAAGGCATCACGCCCTATCTCACAGGTAATGCATCACGCCTTATCTCACAGGTAAGGCATCACGCCCTATCTCACAGGTAAGGCATCACGCCTTATCTCACAGGTAAGGCATCACGCCCTATCTCACAGGTAAGACATCACGCCCTATCTCACAGGTAAGGCATCACGCCCTATCTCACAGGTAAGGTATCACGAGTTGTGCTCCATTGATTTATTGCTTTAGGAAATTTTTTTATAACAATTGCTTTGGTTGCAATGCTATTGCATCGGAGAATTAAAATATTCGAATCAGAACACGTTGGGCCTATATGCCACACTCGTTATACTTCAGTGATTTATGAGTAGTAAATGTACGCCACGGTTAAATGACTTAGCATGAGAGTCGTTGCTCACCCGATGAAGAGAGTTTGCATTACACTAACCATTCTTAACAATTATTTGGGAAATGTGTATGTGGGGGTGGGGGTGGGGAGGGGGGGGTAAAATAATTATTTTAAGAAACCGTTTATCGATTCAGAACAGATTCTGGTTATCAACGCTATGGGCCCGGTTAGCTCAGTCGGTAGAGCATCAGACTTTTAATCTGAGGGTCAAGGGTTCAAGTCCCTTATCGGGCGGTCATTTTTATTTTTTGTCTGATTTAGACGTGGTTGATCCTTAATATAGGAAAGAAGAATAAAACTAGAAATCTAGTCACCTTTATTAATTAGCCACCGTAATGTGCATGGTGAGTGTATTAATTTGTTTTTTTTTCCCCACCCACACCTCTCCCAGCCCAGAACAGGTGTGTGGACAGGTGTGTGGGAAACAGCGGGGCTGAGCTTGATGGGCTGTACGGCCTGTGCGGCTACTGCAACGTGTACCTGGTGTGCGACAACAAGGGGGAGGAGCGAAAGGTGTTCTGTGCCGACGGTCAGATCTACGATCAGAAGGGCGGAGCCTGTGTGCCTGACGTCCAAAAAGAGTGGTGAGTCATCAAACTGTGGATAAAAAATATAAGTGGAAGCTTGAGATAGATGCAGACAGTACTGCGGGGGGGGGGTGTAATACAAGAAGAAAGTTTTGGTTAAGAGCCTTTCTCAGCTCAAAGGACAAATGAAAAGGGAAAAAAAATTGCGCCTAGGCGTCATAACCTTTTTTTGGCGCTTAATGTATCACTATATATTTCAAGGTTCAACATACAGCGTCTAAAAAGAGTGGTGAGTCATCAAACTGTGGATAAAAAATATAAGTGGAAGCTTGAGATAGATGCAGACAGTACTGCGGGGGGGGGGGTGTAATACAAGAAGAAAGTTTTGGTTAAGAGCCTTTCTCAGCACAAAGGACAAATGAAAAGGGAAAAAAAAATTGCGCCTAGGCGTCATAACCTTTTTTTGGCTCTTAATGTATCACTATATATTTCAAGCTTCAACATACAGCGTCCTATCCTGTTCTACCATTCCCATCACACAGCTTGAATGCAGTCATCCATTTGGTATTATCCTGTATTAATCAACTGTGGTCCGATGAATTAAGCATGAACAATTCACCAAAAGACGAGAAGCAAATGTTTCAGTGATGGCCAAATTAAAACAATATTTTTATGTGTTGCCCCATTCCGAGCATTCTAAGATAACATTATTTTTTAAAAAAATAAATGAATAGAGTAAATAACTCAAATCGATAGTCTACATGGAGATCGGAGACATCAATAAATAAATCAGAAGTTTGGCACTAGCATTTATGTTTAGCAGTCTCGTGCTGCCGTGCCGTATACTGTTAAATCCATCCGTCAGGAGCTGATAGTGTTATTTCCATTGGAAATCGTTTCAAGCGAAATTACAAATCCTGGGCCAAGTCACATTTTAAAAAAAAAATGTTTTCTTGGTTTAAAAAAAAAAGTCTTCGTTTTAATTTTTTTTTTTTTTTTTTTTTAAAGTCATTAAAAAAAATCCTTTGGCGTAGCTTCCAAAATCCTTATTCGTGCTACCTCTGGTGAGCTTGCAGTAAGTTTCCGACCTTTATAAGAGCATTGATATCGCTTTATTTTATCCCTTTGACGATTTCAATTTACGTCGCCTAGAATTAGAGTCATATTGACATATCTTTGTGCGTCCCGTCGTGCTCTGGTCCTCGGAGTCTCCTCAGTTGCACGAAACCACCTGCCCTTAAATGCCTCATTCGAGTTAAGGACCTATGCGTGAACTCTCTAAACAGGTTTCTAAGACATTGTTGCTTTCATCTCAACAGCGCACCGCTGGGTCCGACATTTCCTGTGTTACTTTAAAGACATTGTTGCGTTCATCTCAACAGCCCACCAACCGGTCCCGACATTTCCTGTGTTAATTTAAAGACATTGTTGCTTTCATCTCAACAGCGCACCCCCGGGCACGACATTCCCCGTGTTCAACTACTGCATCAAGTCCTGCAGCAGCCAGGCCGACGGCAGATACGGTCTGTGCGACTACTGCAACGTGTACGTGGACTGTGTGGGTCAGAAGGACAACCGAGTGTTCTGTGAAGATGGTGAAATCTTCGACCTGGCCAAGGGAAGCTGTGTGCCTGACGTCAACAAAGCATGGTATTGTATTGTGGGATTATGGTATTGTATTGTGGGATTATAGTATTGTACTGTGGGATTATAGTATTGTATTGTGGGATTATAGTATTGTATTGTGGGATTATAGTATTGTTTTGTGGGATTATAGTATTGTACTGTGGGATTATAGTATTGTATTGTGGGATTATAGTATTGTATTGTGGGATTATAGTATTGTATTGTGGGATTATAGTATTGTATTGTGGGATTATGGTATTGTATTGTGGGATTATGGTATTGTATTGTGGGATTATAGTATTGTATTGTGGGATTATAGTATTGTATTGTGGTATTATAGTATTGTTTTGTGGGATTATGGTATTATAGTGTGGGATTATGGTATTGTTTTGTAGGATTATGGTATTGTATTTTGGGATTATAGCATTATTTTGTGGGATTAAACGCTTTTTACTGAAATAAGGGGGGGGGTGTCACAAGCAAAATGCGAGAATGATCAATACATTGAACGAGGATCCTCAAAATGTAGAAGAAGAAGAGAAATGACAACAAAGCTGCGGTTCACAGAAGGTCAGATTCAGCAAGGGCACCGATAATCGAAAAAGTTTTTAGAAACCACTGAGTTTGAAGTAGCAAAATATCAGGGTCCTACATTTATTCAAATGACGAGAGTCTTTGAAAATTTATATTTTCACATACATCTCTTTGACTCTAGACAAATTAAGGGGCCTTAGCAAAATAATATCAAGAAGTGACCGATGGGTTCAAAAAAGTATCAGGCATCTCTTAACAATGTGTTGAAATGTGTTTTCTACTGGCGTTGTATGTCTATTACTTAAGCTAATGTGGATGTATATTGTTTGTCTATTACTACAACTAATGGGAACGTTAGTGTATATCTATTGCTACAACTAATGGCAATAGTATTGTTCGTTTATTGATACAAATAATGGAAATGCTATTGTATGACATACACACTGTGTATTACTACACTTGATGGCAATGTCCATCAAAGCGATTACACCAGCAGGATGTCTTCCCACGTTGAGCAACCATGTTTAAAGTTTAATTTTTCCATTATTTTCTTATTTGTTCTAGTTTTTTTTTTTTTTTTTTTTTTTTTTTTTTTTTTTTTTTTTTTTTTTTTTTTTTTTTTTTTTTTTTTTTGGCCATCTATAATAAACAATAATGAAATGAATAACATTTAGACCTCGTTTTATTAAGTGTTGTAAGCAGCATAAATTATATAAAACAACATTTTTGTTTGAAAATCATCGTTTAAATTTGTTTTATTTGTCTTGTGTTTTTTCCAGTTTACCACCGACAGAGACACGTCCAGGTATGAAGTGTCTTTAATTTTTTTCGTTTCCTGATTTTACTTATTTACGGATGAATGACATTAAGCTTTAAGACTCTTAGCTCCGCGCTTTAGGGAGGAAAAACTGTTTTTTTAAGAAATGGTTTTGATGGGACTGAGACATCTATGTAGAACAATTATCAGTCCTATCAAGAATAGTTATTTCCCCCCCCCCCTTCTTTTTTTAAAAGTAGTTCTCCCCCCACCCCCAACAGTTTTTTTAATAAAACATTTAAAATAATTTTTTTTTTTTTTTTTTTTTAATCTTCAGATTTTATTTTTTTAGAGCATGTTTTTGATGGAACTGAATATTTAGGCAGGAATCAACAGATCGATTCCCGACAGTGCACGTCGGCATCCGGGTCACGAAATACAAGTTTAAAAATCCCAAACAAATTAAACTTATATTTTTGTATGTCCAGTGGCTGCGATCGTTAAAACCAGAGACCCCTAGATGACCACGAGTTGTCTGTGGCCATGGTTCCAATAAATTCTTATCTCTAAATAACTCTTGATGTTTGGACATAGTTATTAAAACAAAAAAAAAGTAGCGACTAATTCATCTGTAACTACTCTTTAATGATGTCATAGAGCAGTGGTTCTCAAATTTCCAAACGATGCGACCCTTTAATATAGTTCACAATGTTGTGGTGACCCCAAAACTATAAAATTACTTTCGCTACTACTTCATAAATATGTGTTTTCCGATGGTTTTAGGCGACCCTTGTGTAGGGGTTGTTCGACCCCAAAGTCTCATTTAAGACTTTCATTGTGTCATAGAACCAGAGTCTCATTTAAGACTTTCATTGTGTCATAGACCCAGAGTCTCATTTAAGACTTTCATTGTGTCATAGACCCGGAGTCTCATTTAAGAATTTCATTGTGTCATAGACCCGGAGTATCATTTAAGACTTTCATTGTGTCATAGACCCGGAGTCTCATTTAAGACTTTCATTGTGTCATAGACCCGGAGTCTCATTTAAGACTCTGTCCCGACTCTGTAGCGATTAAGCTGTTCATTTATTGCTCTTATGATTTAATAGAATCCACCAACCAACAACAAAAATATAAAAACAAAATCCTTTCTTTTAGCTAATGTCAAATTTCTTTCAGTGTACGACTCGTGCGTGGACAGCTGTGCCGGAAGTAACGGCACAATGGCTGACGGTCGGTACGGAAGTTGTGGCTACTGCAACGTGTACTTGGAGTGCACCGGGGGAAACCCCGACAGGAGATTCTGCAACGACACATTCATTTACGACCAGAAGTTGGGGCAGTGTATAGTGGACACGACCGGACAATGGTCAGTATATGTGTAAGGCCAGTTGGGATATCGTCTATCAAGAAATTGAACACACACCAAAAAAAAAAAAAAAGAAAAGAAAATGTTTACAAGGCACGGAGGGCTTGTTGGGGCAAGGTATAGTGGAAACGACCGGAAAATGGTCAGTATATGTGAAAGGCCAGTTGGGATATCGTCTATCAAGAAATTGAACACACACCAAAAAAAAAAAAAAAGAAAAGAAAATGTTTACAAGGCACGGAGGGCTGACTTTGTATCATGAACACCTGCAAGCTTGCTCAAGGGTTGAATAACTCTGAAATCCCTGAAAGCTGGTTAACGCAAATTACCGCAACCGATGTTGAGGCGTTCTAAAATGTCACGTGATCTAGGTGCCGTCGACCAATCATACACAAGTGTTGAGCTGATGTCCCGTTGAACTATAGCTTTGTTGGAGGTTAACTTATCATTGTTTTCAGACATCAACGAAACTTAATGAAATCAACGAAAGGACAATGAAAGAAGAACGTTTCGGCTCAGAGCCGTCATCAGAAGACAAGGCAAATGAAGAAACATCAAGATATAGAAACTGTAGTTAAAAAACTTAAAGGTTTGCTATTATTGCCGGAAGCTGTGTTTTCCAAAATTTAAATTACGGGAAGTAAAAGAATTAAGGTATCATTAGTGTGAAACATAAAATTTATTTTGATCAGTTGTTCATTGTAACTGTCCTTTATCCACACCACCACCCCCGACATCCTACAGCTCAGCCAAGCCTGCTCCACCTCCACCAGGTTCCAACATCCAGGTCTACAGCCTGCCACAATGTGAGTTATTCTAAAATTCCCATCGCTTCACCTTACCAAAATTTTATTGACTCACTAATATCGGCGTCCCATCTCTACGAGATTATGTTATCTATTATATAATGCTGTGGTTCTCAAATATTGTGTCGGGGCATCATTACTATCATTCAGAGAATGAAAACGTTAATTGATCAAAAGATTTGTGTTTGGTGTGGGGGGGGGGCGTGGGGTTGAGGAACTTTGGGTTAAGGCACTTTGGGCTAAGCCACATTGAGTTAAGGCACTTTGAGTTAAAGCACTTTGGGTTAAGCACTTTGGAATAAGGCCATTTGGGTTAAGCAACTTTGGGCAAAGATACTTTTGGTTTAAGACATTTTGGGTTAAGGCTCTTTGGATCAAGGCTCTTTTGGTTAAGGCACTTTGAAGGCAGAATCGAACGATGATAAAATATAATTCTATTTGACCATCAAACTCCCTCAAATATAGTTTTATACTTTAACCATGTTTTGTTTCTTAGTTTCAAATGGGGGCAACAATCAAACAAATCTCTGTACGTGTTTCCGGGAGGAAGGGGGACCCATCAAACAAATCTCTGTACGCGTTTCCGGGAGGGGGGACAATCAAACAAATCTCTGTACGTGTTTCCGGGAGGAAGGGGGACCCATCAAACAAATCTCTGTACAGGTTTCCGGGAGGGGGGGGGGCAAACAAACAAATCTCTGTACGT
>CAXITT010000001.1:2571360-2681022 GCA_964033795.1 Lymnaea stagnalis | reverse complement strand
GAGAAGGCAGAGCTAGAGAAGGCAGAGCTAGAGAAGGCAGAGCTAGAGAAGGCAGAGCTAGAGAAGGCAGAGCTAGAGAAGGCAGAGCTAGAGAAGGCAGAGCTAGAGAAGGCAGAGCTAGAGAAGGCAGAGCTAGAGAAGACAGAGCTAGAGAAGACAGAGCTAGAGAAGACAGAGCTAGAGAAGACAGAGCTAGAGAAGACAGCGCTAGAGAAGACAGCGCTAGAGAAGACAGCGCTAGAGAAGACAGCGCTAGAGAAGACAGCGCTAGAGAAGACAGCGCTAGAGAAGACAGCGCTAGAGAAGACAGCGCTAGAGAAGACAGCGCTAGAGAAGACAGCGCTAGAGAAGACAGCGCTAGAGAAGACAGCGCTAGAGAAGATGACTTAAGTCAAATGTTGGCCGCGTTGTGAAGTGATACACGTGTTCAAATGATAGGAGTGATACTTCTTATGAAAATATTTTATCTGTACTACTAAGTAGGTCCGTAAGAAACAGGGGTGTGGGGGGGGGGTTGCTGTGGTGAAAGAGTGCCTAATACAAGGGTAGCCAAAACGTCACTGTTCATGCAATATCCCATTTTTTCTGTGCTGAAAACAGCCAAGACAGAGAACGTGAGGATTCAAAATGTAACTAAGACTTCTGGTCGAGGAAAGGTACAAGGTTTAAGTAACAAGGAACAAACAAAACAAAAACTCGGACTGGCCAGTGTTAAAATAACTTATTCCGTCACGTACTACGAATCTGGCAACGGGTAGGTTTATAAACGAGAATTTGTGACGTGGGCTGAGCTGCAGGCTTAAAAGATGAAACCGTCCTATGGATGAATGAGCTTAACAATAGTTGTCGCAAAGTCCGCGCAGTCGGTCGCAAAGTCCGCGCAGTCGGTCGCAAAGTCCGCGCAGTCGGTCGCAAAGTCCGCGTAGTCGGTCGCAAAGTCCATGCTGTAAAAAAAAATTCCACACTAACATGCGAATGCTTGTGTCATGGAACTGCTGTCACTCGGAGATTGTTACAAGGATTGTTGCAATGATTGTTACAATTATTGTCAGTGACAGTACGGTACATTAATCTAGAATGCATAGCTAACCTGTAAATTAATAAGGAAAATCAGCGAACTGCTTTGTTACAAGATAAAATTTAATCCCACTAAGAAATCTGTATTTAAAAAAAAAAAAATTCCTAAGTTAATAAATATATTATGCACAGTCATATACAATATCTTGGAGACATTTACATTTTTTTAAAACAAGCTTGCTACGTGGCGAACAATGCTAACCCGAGTCCATACCGATTGCTCTATGTGGCAAACAAAGCTAACAGTATTGTCCGTGGAATTTGGTGTGTGTTGCTTGAGCGTAAATGTTCTCTAAACGTCTGCTCGAATACCTCTTTTATACAGAAGACAGTCCCAGTATATTTTTGGTTCGGTTCGGTTTCTTGGCTAAGCCTCCTATATAAAAAAAATGGGATTCGTGCAGATGTCTTAAATTGTATGTTATTAATGTGATGTGAAGATTTCGTGCCGACCTATTTTTACCGTTCAGATTTTTTAAACCGATTTTGTGAAAATTTTCATGTGTTAGTGCAAAAAAACGTTTGTGCTTTGGAGGGCTGTTGTGAATGCTAATGAAAAAATAAAGTTAAGATTGTTGATGTAGACGTCACCATATGGACTCGCTAAGCTCAAAACTTTAGCACCAATACAAAAAAAAAAATTATTTCAACGTCGCGTGCTGTCTTATACAATTAAAATATTACAAAATAATAGCTTCTAAAAACGTTTTGATGATACAATGTCAATCTTACACAATGTCAATCTTATACAATGTCAATCTTACACGCGTGGATCACACCCACTGTCAGATGCCCAGGTTGTTGAGGGGGCGAGACAGGACGGCCCACACAGCCCCGATGTCTCGAAGGTAGGATCTGCTGGACGGCGCCTTCACGTCGGCATAGAGCGCGTGCAGGCAGTACGTAGTGGCGTCACTTGGGGGCTGGATGTGGGTCCAAGGGCCGCAGGTGGCAGAGTCTTCATTATGAGCCCTGATCTGCCTCCCCTTGTTGGTTGCTATCTGGACATTGTGAAGAACTGTCGAGAAATGTGAAAAATTTAATACAAGGTTTTTATAAGAAAATTCATTCAACATCTAATTCTTTTAATTACTCCAGCATTGTGAGGACTGCTTCAGTTAACCTTTAAAACCAATTCTAAATGCAATAAGCTCTTTTTTTTTTTTTAAACAAAGAAAAAGATAACAATATGAAATTTTCACAACTATTAGCGAAATTAATTCACACTGAAGCATCAAGAGAAATCTACCTAGAATTACCTGCATCTCCTTGCAATGCCACGCCGGTCACGTGTTCTCCAGACGCCAATTTAACGGCGGTCATTTTGTGGTTACTAGCCGCCCTGGTCGTCTGCCCATCGTCCCGCAAACTTTGACCAGTGCTATTAAACTGGTCGGTAGAATCTTCCAAATTAAACTTATTTATAATGTACCTATTCAAGTCCAGGCCGTTGTCAAGCCAACCGGCTCGCACGGGCTCCGGGTCCTCACCAAAGCTGTAGGTTTTGGTGACCCCCTTGTGCATGTACTGCAGGCCAATCCGCGTGATGTACGGCACCTTGTTGTGGCGTTTGTAGGAGAAGTAAAGCTTACGCAATGCGTGAGAACCGTCGCAAACACCAGCCACCTCATCTATTTTCGGCTGCTCCACTTCCGGTTCGTGGCTGGTGGAAGGATAGCTGGAGACGGCGTTGGACAAGAACGGCTGGAAGAGGTACTCTTGCCTCGTGTTGGAGGCGGTCACAAGTTTATCAGTCCACTCGTACGCGATGTCATGGTAAGGTCTGGCGAAGACACCGCTTCCAAGCCCTGAATTTCCTTTGCTGGAATCGCAGAAAAGTTGCCTACCGGTGGCTATCGCTTTGTGGACTCTGGGGTCGACTACAGACAGCAGCATGCGTTTCAGAAGCCTGTCCTTGATCATGTCGCCAGATTTGTTGAAGTCCATATATTTAACCACGGCACGCAGCACCTCTCTCTCGGATTCCCTGTAGCCCAACGGGAACCCCCGTGGGCCTAGAACAATGGCGCGGGTATTGCTGAGCAGCATGACGACGACTTCAGGAGGGGCTTGGCAGAACTCTGCGCATCTCGTCGCCACGGCGTGCAAGTTTTCAAAAACGTAATCCCTGCACGCATTGACGACTGCCGGCTTGTTGACTAAAATGGCGAGGAGGAGTTCAGGGATACAGTTTTCAACGGTGAGGCGCTCAGAACGGAAGACCGCACAAGACTCGTGTTTGAAATGTTTTAGATCCGTCACCGAGCGGACGGCCGAGTTGGCTATTTGGTATACTTCGTGCATGTAAAAGAGATTCAAGTATTCAATCAGCCGTGCTGTGTTTACCTGAGCCTTGATGTCGGGGAGCGGAGGCAACGTGTGGACGATGCTGTCCGCGGCACGTTTCAGAAGAATGTAATCGCGACTCGCCGGACTGATCACTTCTATCTCCTCATCGCTGCTGACATCCGTTAACCGGAACGCGTGGCTCGCGTCACACTCAGACGTTCGCGGGCTCGACCTGAAGGAACCCATGGCGTCACGTGTTTTTCTTCGACGCATTCTCCTGAGGCACAACAGGCTGCTAGGAGTCGACGAAAGATTGCGCCGTACGGGCGACACAAAACGTGGGGACGCGAAGCGAGTGGTCTCTGGCGGAGACTTGCTCCGAAGAAGCGGCGAGCTTGTAGACAGGGGTGCCAGAGTTGTAGATTGTGGCGATGATATGCAATTATAGTATGGATGGCTAAACGTTGGGTTTATTGGCAGCTGTGGAATGGTTGAAGTTTCCATAACGTTATCTTTCTGATCAAACTCATGACTTCCGGTAGATTTGAAGTCCAGCGGATTGCGACTTGTCTCTGGTGAATCTCTTCCAAGATCTGTAAATGGTTTTAAAATGATGGGACCAACTTCTACAGTTGTTACCAAAGTCTCAAACCTATTGCACGCGAGGGATATTGAATGAGCAAGGTCTCCCTGGTTCTTTTCAATAGGGTTACTCGAGGTTTCTTCTTGATAAAGCTCATCAGAATTTGATTCCCGAGTCTCAGAAATCGATTTATATAGTGGAGAATTTTTGAGGTCTGGAAAAGTTTTATAATTTAAGCTGGTGTCCAACGCCGGAGACCGAATGTCGTCAAATTCATCCACTTCTGTTGGAAATGTGTTTGACGATGGTGCAGAAGGTGTGTCCGTCTCTGGGGAGGTTTGAGAAGGTAAATTTGACGACGGGTCCTCAACCGCTTGAGAAGACCCTCCCGATCGTTCACAGCTGTCATAGCCGGATTCGGTACTTCGCCTGTGCGTTGGAGTTTTGGTGATGTTCGGCGATGTGATTAAATGTCCCTCGCTGGGCGTGGCTTTGTTATCCGTGTCCGAGGACGATGGGATGGAGAGGAGGTCAAGGCTGGGGGTCTTCAAAGGGAGTGATTTTGAGAACACTTCGTCGTCATTCGATGAGTTGCCTTGATCCGTTACAAAACATTCTACTTTGAAATCAGAGGCCTGGCATTCAGAGTACGTCTCAATGTAGCCACCGCGCGCACGGCCCATGTTATCGTTGGCTGAAATTGAAAATGGAGTCCGAGATTCAGAAAAGTTATCTGGTGTTATTTGTGCATTGCTGATGGAGAAGTACTGGTCGTCTGCGTGACTGATCACGGAAGCTTCGTTATTTGAAACCACTGTGTAGAAACTCTCAGGGACAAACATTTTAAAGGAGCTCTCAGAGTTTTTGTCGGCCGTTTCGTCGTTAACTTCAAAGAAGTCTACGTGGCTGTCGTCCAGCGTGGAGTCAAAAGCAATGTTCAAGCCCAGATGTGGGTCGCACGATATCAGACTCTCGAGCGGGGTCTCGAGGAAGGACTCCTCGGTCTGAGTTTCCTCGGAGCACATTGTGAATTTGCTCACAGAAGAAATATCCGGCATCGAAAAGTGCTTCTTTCTCGAAGCTTTCCTAGAGGCGCTGTTCCTGCTGAAGGCGGTGCACGATCCTTCAAACTCCTCCTCCGCGACGTTGTGAGCGTTCCACCGCAGCGAGGAAACGCCCATGCGGATGCCGGGCAGAGCTGGACTCCTCGCGCTTCCCAACTCGCCTTCAAACATGTGATCGCGGTAGTCTTGGAGATAGTCGTCTTCGAAGTAACTTTCGTTGTAAAATATGTTGTCTTCATCGCCATCTTTGAGCTCACCGAACGGATCGTGGATAAAATGAGACCACGATTTTGAAAGACCCTTTTGGGACTTCCCGGCGGAGTTGCCCGCGAAGCTCAGATCGCTCGACTGCACGGAAAATATAAAGTCCGACTGATTCGCCTTGGTTTTAATCGAGTCGGTTATTTTGTTGCAGGCTGATTTTTTCTCGTGGTTTTGAAAAAGGTTGAGGAAAGCCGAGATGACGTCAGAAGCCCGGCCTTTCGTCTTGGTTGTTTTGGTGTCGCCTGGCGACGTGTTGGGGTTGCTTGAAGCCCGTGTCGATCTCGATGACTCGTAAGGTTCTCGTGTTCTGAACGGAGACTCCCCGAAGTTCATCGTAGGGCACTGTAAGTCTGCCTCGAATTGTGGACCTGTAAATTTAGATAATCATCAGTAATCGTCGAATCATCGTGGAAAATAAATGGGACATACGCAAATAGGGGACTTTCCAAAAAAAAAAAAAAAAAAAAAAAAAAAAAAAAAGAAAAAAAAAAAAAAAAAAAAAAAAAAAAAATAAAATAAAAGGGACATAAGCAAAAAGGGGACTTTACAAAAAAAAAAAAAAAAAAAAAAAGGCAAGGTTCCACTTGAAAATCGTGACATATTTACAAAACATTTTACGTCCGGCAACGCGTACGTTATTATTCTTAAAATAAAGATAGTTCTTACAATTCCACGGAAGAAGAGCAAAAATGTTAGTCTTACAATTCCACGGAAGAAAAGCAACAATGTTAGTCTTACAATTCCACGGAAGAAGAGCAACTATGTTAGTCTTACAATTCCACGGAAGAAGAGCAACAATGTTAGTCTTACAATTCCACGGAAGAAGAGCAACTATGTTAGTCTTACAATTCCACGGAAGAAGAGCAACAATGTTAGTCTTACAATTACACGGAAAAAGAGCAACAATGTTAGTCTTACAATTACACGGAAAAAGAGCAACTATGTTAGTCTTACAATTACACGGAAAAAGAGCAACTATGTTAGTCTTACAATTCCACGGAAAAAGAGCAACTATGTTAGTCTTACAATTCCACGGAAAAAGAGCAACTATGTTAGTCTTACAATTCCACGGAAGAAAAGCAACAATGTTAGTCTTACAATTCCACGGAAGAAGAGCAACTATGTTAGTCTTACAATTCCACGGAGAAAGAGCAATTATGTTAGTCTTACAATTCCACGGAAAAAGAGCAACTATGTTAGTCTTACAATTCCACGGAAAAAGAGCAACAATGTTAGTCTTACAATTCCACGGAAGAAAAGCAACAATGTTAGTCTTACAATTCCACGGAAAAAGAGCAACAAAGTTAGTCTTACAATTCCACGGAAAAAGAGCAATTATGTTAGTCTTACAATTCCACGGAAAAAGAGCAACTATGTTAGTCTTACAATTCCACGGAAAAAGAGCAACTATGTTAGTCTTACAATTCCACGGAAAAAGAGCAACAATGTTAGTCTTACAATTCCACGGAAGAAAAGCAACAATGTTAGTCTTACAATTCCACGGAAAAAGAGCAACAATGTTAGTCTTACAATTTCACGGAAAAAGAGCAACTATGTTAGTCTTACAATTCCACGGAAAAAGAGCAACTATGTTAGTCTTACAATTCCACGGAAAAAGAGCAACTATGTTAGTCTTACAATTCCACGGAAAAAGAGCAACTATGTTAGTCTTACAATTCCATGGAAGAAGAGCAACAATGTTAGTCTTACAATTCCACGGAAGAAGAGCAACAATGTTAGTCTTACAATTCCACGGAAAAAGAGCAACTATGTTAGTCTTACAATTCCACGGAAGAAGAGCAACTATGTTAGTCTTACAATTCCACGGAAGAAGAGCAACTATGTTAGTCTTACAATTCCACGGAAGAAGAGCAACTATGTTAGTCTTATAATTCCACGGAAGAAGAGCAACAATGTTAGTCTTACAATTCCACGGAAGAAGAGCAACAATGTTAGAATGAAAAAAAAAAAATTCGTGTGCTCTCTGGCGAAATTATTAAAAAATAACTTCATTTTCATTTTGCTTTAAAAAAAAAAAATGAAGCTATTACTCACCTAGTACAGCTCCAGCCATTGCTGTCATGAGTTGTCACAATATCGCATGCTCTCTCCGCCGAGTGTATTTAATAAGTTATCCTCATGGCATGTCTCTCGATCCGCTTGACCCTTCTTCTTAGCCGTAGTTAATTGCACAGCTATAAGCAGAAAACGATGACCCCCCGAATACCTTTATAATCGTCTGCTATCAAGTGGCCAGTTATGTTCTTGGTGTTTCGGTGTAAATATATATATTTTTTTTTGAAATACACGAATGAAGTTTGAGTTAAGGCGAACGCAATTACGTTAGATGTGAAAATTAAACGTCACTTTGATCAGAAACCAATTTTGAATGTAAACATGAGAACATATTTTATTTTCATGTACACATTTGCTGGGACAGATGTTTCTGACGATGGGATAATTAAAATCAACATAGACCAACTACCGGTATATACAATTAATTCGTTATATCGTGAATATTTGGAGAGTGATTTATTTTAGTGTGCAAACCGGCAACTAAAATAGAAAAACATATTTTTGAACAACGTGAAGACAACTCACGAGAAATTTGAGAACATTTTTGTTTTGTTTTGTTATTTTTTTTTTGTTTTGTACTGTGAACTGGTTCGAGTGTTGGTGATATCCCGCGAGGATCTTTTGAGGGGAAATAAGAGGAATTTTGTATTGAACTATTTTGTTATGTTTTTGTTATAAGTATTATAAACAGCCATCAGGATTTTTTAGTAAGTAATGAAACATATATCTGATCTCTACGCCAATTTATTATTTAAAAAAAAAAAAAAAAAAAAAAAAAAAACAAAAAACCTTGATGATCCTGGTCAAATGACGTAACCTTGTGATAGTTTGTGCGTCGAGGGGGGGAGGCTGACTCCCTGATATTTTGAAGGTCATGTTCAATGTGACCGAAACCTGAACCAGTAGCCCAACAATGATGGCTGAACGGACAACACCCACTACAGGAGGAAAATGGGGTGGGGGTGGGTGGTGGGAAGGCCGGTCGACTCCAGAGGCACTTTTTTTTTTCTTCTATATATTAAGGGACGTCATTTTTCGACCAACTGCAGAGTTTTTTCGGGGGCGGGGTCAACAACAATCTTGGCCAGTCCCGGGTGGCACTTACCCTAACTACGCCACTGACACCCCCTTTCCCCCTCAAACCCCATCCAGCCAAAAGGGTAAATAAGTGAATCACTCTAACTACACATTTTCACCAACAAGCAACGTGTTTTAAAGTTATTTTAAGTCTCTTGCTGCTTGATTTGTCCAGGCAGACTCAGAGATAGCCTCTCACCTAGACAGGTTCAGAAATAGCCTCTCATACAGACAGGTTCAGAAATAGCCTCTCATACAGACAGGTTCAGAAATTGCCTCTCATACAGGCAGGTTCAGAAATAGCCTCTCATATAGGCAGGTTCAGAAATAGCCTCTCACATAGACAGGGTCAGAGAAAGCCTCTCACATAGACAGGTTCAAATATAGCCTCTCACATAGACAGGTTTAAATATAGCCTCTCACATAGACAGGTTCAAATATAGCCTCTCACATAGACAGGTTCAAATATGGCCTCTCACATAGGTTAATGCTAATAAGATGTGTGCAAACTCTATACAATTAAAATTGCCATTGTCCCCCCTCCCCCCACACCTGATAAAAAACAACTGTTTTATCTTCAGTTTTACATTCACCTCGATCAATCATATTACTAAGTTTAACTTTCATTTCGACCAATCATATTACCGTACTATGTTTAACTTTCATCTCCACCAATCATATTACTATGTTTAACTCTCATCTCGACCAATCATATTACTACGGTTAACTCTCATCTCGACCAATCATATTACTATGTTTAACTCTCATCTCGACCAATCATATTACTACGGTTAACTCTCATCTCGACCAATCATATTACTACGGTTAACTCTCATCTCGACCAATCATATTACTACGATTAACTCTCATCTCGACCAATCATATTACTACGGTTAACTCTCATCTCGACCAATCATATTACTACGGTTAACTCTCATCTCGACCAATCATATTACTATGTTTAAATTTCTTCTCGCCCAATCATATTACTATTGCTACGGATTGTAGTTTGTTAATTTTTTTCCTGTGTCTGTCAATCAAACATTTCAATGTCCTACATGTGTGATGTTCAAATCCCGTAATCTTTTAACCACCTCAACGTGTCGTTGCTTCGTCTTGTTTACAAGCAATAACAACAACACACGACTGATCACACGACTGAAAGCACGACTGAACATACGACTGAACACACGATTGCACACCAGATTAAATACACGATTCAACATACGACTGAACACACGATTGCACACCAGATTAAATACACGACTCAACATACGATTGAACACATGATTGAAAACGCAATTGAACGCACGATTGAACACACGATTTAAGATGTGTCATTAAGCCAGACACTCCTTAGTGAGTGATTATAGCTGTATTCTCGTAACATCAGTAACGAACGACCAGATTAAGACTTTGTGTAAGGGACGAGGCAGGTACTGCTTTATTGCACCGATCGGGTGGAGGGCTCGTGGCTCTTCGCGACACTCGCACATTCACAGACCAGGTGATTTCACACAGTTAAAATAACAATACGGTAAGACCTGGATGGATTGCTTAATGCGATTTGTATTTATTATTTTTTAAATATTTTTTTTTTAAATATCTAAAATATTCAATTGATTTTATTTTTTATTTTTTTTAAACTGAAAAAAAACTGAATTAAAATTAAAACGAATCAATTTAAAATATGAGATTTAAAGAAAGTAATAATTAACAATTCATCGATATAAGGTCCGCATGCCCCCCTCCTCTCTCTGTCTCTGAATCTCTCTCTATAGGCCTATATATCTTTCTCTCCCCCACCATAATAAATCAATCTAAATGAGTTCTAAACTTAACAGGAAAGATACCAAATAGAAAAGTTTACTTTTAGAATTTCCAGATTAATAATCTTTTAAATTGAAAATATGTTGTTTAAAATTTTAGCTTCACTTCCACAATCCCCAAAGTTAATTTCCCCCACAAAATGACTGAGCCAGGAATGGCGTCTAATATATAATTCTTTTGTTATTTTATTTTATTAGCATCCGTTTCAAAATATTAGATGGTCGCATCTGGTACCAGCATCTGGTGGGCGACAAAATTTGGTGACAATTAGCAACTAAATGACTTATGTACATCTGCCAACGACGTGGACATCTGCCAACAACATGGACATCTTTCAACGAGATGGAAATCTGCCAATCACATGGACATCTGCCAACGACATGGACATCTTTCAACGACATGGAAATCTGCCAATCGCATGGACATCTGCCAACGACATGGACATCTTTCAACGACATGGACATATACCAATCACTGCCAGAGTACAAACATCAAGAACACACAATCAGGGCTACAATCAATCAGTGCACATCTTTTGCGGTAAAACTACCTTCACAAATTGCAAAGCACCGCCAAAAAAAAAAAACCCAGCAACTGCAGAAAATTTTAAGAATCGAAAAAAAAAAGGGGGGGGGGGGCGGTCACTGTTCCAATTTCTTCATCATTTCTTGAATGTCCTTGATAGCCAGCTCCTCTTTCCTCAACCCTTGCTCGTGTTCCACGATCTTCTCCTGTATCGAATCCTTGTTGCCTTCCCTACAGGGAATGGAATTATGTTAAACAATCAATTACTTGATAACGATTTGTGTCGGAGAGTGTCACCCCCCCCCCAAACCCCTTCAGAAAAAAGGGGAAAAAAAATTTAAAAAAAAAGAAAAAAGAATTAGTTATTTTGCAATGACGTTTACAGAGTTGCTGTAGTCATTATTTAGACTCACGGCCACGGAAGCTGAATTACAACCCCCCCCCCCACCTTTTTCGGTGTATACCTATAATGAATGGCTGGCTGCACCATTCTCCAAACCCCCTCCCCATTTAGTTACGCCTTTGCCATGGGAAAAAAAATTTAAAAAAAAAGAAAAAAGAATTAGTTATTTTGCAATGACGTTTACAGAGTTGCTGTAGTCATTATTTAGACTCACGGCCACGGAAGCTGAATTACAACCCCCCCCCACCTTTTTCGGTGTATACCTATAATGAATGGCTGGCTGCACCATTCTCCAAACCCCCTCCCCATTTAGTTACGCCTTTGCCAGCCGTGATCCCCCACCGCCGGCACTCTAGACTCACCTCTTCAGCAGCTCCTGGTGCATCTTCAGACTGTCCTTGTGAGACATCAGCTGCTTCTCGTGAAAGCTCATCTCCAGCCTGTAGTTCTCCAGCATCTTCTCCTTCATCTTCCTCAACTGACGCAGCTCTTCGTCGTGGAAATATTTCTCCTCTTGGGTGGCCTTCAGTGGGAAAAAAAAAAGTCTCGTAAGAGCAGTCCAGTAAATTAATACATTTCTGTCCTCAGGTGTTTAAAGGATAACTTATTACGTCATAGGGATGAGATGGGATAGTTTGCTGACTAAAGCGTATCCCAAATATGAGAAACGGAGCGAAATGATTATGCAGTAAATAATTACCGATCCCTAGAGATTAAGACGTACAGATCTGGGATTTCCAAGGGAGAATCGACTCCCAGCGATTTGGATACAGCGTTAAAAAAAGGGGTTGGGGGCTGTGTCAGGGAATGGATACTTTAAACATCCAATATAAAAAATAATCATCAATGTGTTTCTAATGAACGTATACAGTACATGTTATATCGAATCAACGTATATGTATCGTACATGCTATGTCGAATCAGCAAAAATAGTTCATGTTATCTGGAATCAACAGATATACTACATGTTATATCAAATCAACAGATATACTACATGTCATATCCAAGCAACGCATATTGTGCATGTTATTTTTTTTTTATTGTTATAAGTTTTTTTCTACCTTAATTACACATGAAGAACGGTGAAAAACTAATGACAGATGAATGATCGATGGAATGATGGAATGAATGATCGAATGAATGATGGAATGAATGACGGAATGAATGATCGAATGAGTACTGTCTGACTCAAATAAAGATCAAAGTTAAGAATGCACGCGCCACATCAAAATTGTGAGATAGATGTTTCTAAGTCACGTCATCTTCTTTCCTTACGCTTGTAACAGGTACAAGGTAAGTGTGCGTCTCGCGAGGTTCATTTAGGTCACTTTGACCTCTTCCCACAAGACGCAGCCCGTGTTTGGAGAATCTGAAGCATGGGTTCTCACCCTTCCTAGTACCGAGGGCCTTTAATACAGTTCCTGATGTTGTGGTGACCCATAACCATTGACATTATTTTCGTCGCCACTTCATGACAATGTGTTTTCCGATGGACTTAAGTGACCCCTGTGTAAAGGTCGTTCGACCACCCACCCCCCCCCCCCTTCCCCCCAGAGGGGTCTCGGACATACAGGTTGAGAACCACTGATCTAAAGAAAAAATCATGACAATGGGTTTTCCGATGGACTTAAGTGGCCCCTGTGTAAAGGGCGTTCCACCACCCCCCCCCCCCCCCATTCCCCCCAGAGGGGTCTCGGACATACAGGTTGAGAACCACTGATCTAAAGAAAAAATACAATGGTCAATCATTGTAACAAATTTTAACACATCACAAATATGAGAAAACTTTCCTCATCGACCGCTTCGTTTGAAACTTTATCGATTTTGTTCTTCTCTCTTGATATCACTGCCTGCTGTGCATTCTCTCTTGATATCACTGCCTGCTGTGCATTCTCTCTTGATATCACTGCCTGCTGTGCATTCTCTCTTGATATCACTGCCTGCTGTGCATTCTCTCTTGATATCACTGCCTGCTGTACATAGGACATGATATGAAAACGACTTGCCAGTTTGGTTACATTTAATTATAAGATTAAACACCTACCGCTCGTTTTCCCAAGCCGCCCCCGGCGCTTCTAATTGCACCCCCACCGCCGCCGCCTTTGCCCGAGCCGTCTCCCGGGGTGCCTGAAAAGCCCCTCTTCTGGTTGGCCAAGGGAGCCACACGCCATGTGAGGCCTCGATCGGATTTCATGTTGGTCAGCAGAGAGCGCGCAAAGTGCAGCTGTCTAGACATGGTTCCTGGTAGCTTGCAGCTGAATGGGCATACACGTTGTCTGGTGAAGATGAAGCTTATAAGGTCTGGTGGAGGCATAGCTATAAGGTCTGGTGGAGGTGTAGCTATAAGGTCTGGTGGAGATGTAGCTATAAGGTCTGGTGGAGGTGTAGCTATAAGGTCTGGTGGAGGTGTAGCTATTAGGTCTGGTGGAGATGTAGCTATAAGGTCTGGTGGAGGTGTAGCTATAAGGTCTGGTGGAGATGTAGCTATAAATTCTGGTGGAGATGTAGCTATAAGGTCTGGTGGAGGTGTAGCTATAAGGTCTGGTGGAGATGTAGCTATACGGTCTGGTGAAGATGTAGCTAATGTTCCCTTTAAGCTGCGCGGCCGCGCAGCTAACTCACAGACACCGCGCAGCAGTTTTGAGTATCCACGCAGAAAATTTTCATGTTAGTGTGTGTTTGTGGGCTGTAAAATTTTGCTGAAAGAAACCCTGGCTGCAATAGAATGTGTTATCAGTGTGATAGTGAAGACGAAAATGTTTGTGTATGTCAGTCATAAGTTGGGTCCAGGAGGGCACTTTGATGTTTTTTTTTACTTTATGGGGCCAAGTACTTGAAGCTAGTTTGGGAAAATTTAACCCCCCCCCCCCCGGTCAAAACTTCCGGGTGCCCTTCCTCCAAAGTACGTCAGTCTTTCGAATTAAAATATTGTTTAACAATTAAAATATAATGTTAAAAACACTTTCTGTTTAGCTATTAAATGCATAAAAGTGAAACCTGTCAGAAAACATCTAGATCTATAACAAAAGAAAGTTTAACATCGCTTGTCAATTTTAGGTTTTATTTTTTAATATAGCATGTGTTACGTCACAAAATATCTTTACCCCCTTCCCCCGTGTCACAAACTGTCACGCTTTCTTGGATCCCCCCCCCCCCTTTTTTTTTTTTTCACCAAAGCGTGACGCACTTATGGACGCCCCGTATTGTGATAAGTAAATAAACGACTTAAAGGTCCACTCAAGCTAACATGAGAATCCCTTTACCCAACGCTCTCCTTAAAAAAAACAAAAAACAAAAAAAAACCAACATTTCGACGTCATATTAAGATTGATGCTGCATACTGATGATGCCGCAGTGCTGTTGGATACTAATGAGTACTCTCCTTGGTTATTAGGGGGTGCTGTAATTCTTTCTTTTGTAGCGTTCTGACAATGGCGCAATGCTATTGGGAAATAAAGGGTACTCGCTTTGTTGATAGGGGGCGCTGTAATTTTTAGTTCTTTGTGTGTAGTTCGTGTATATCACTCTACTTATTTTTTTTTGTTGTCATAAGGATAATAATATGGAGACACGCGTATTCTTTCCGTTCCCAAGACACACTCTAAAACATATGGTGAACGATCTTTCTCTTTCTGCGCCCCCAAACAATGGAATTCTTTGCCACTACACATCCGTAATATACCAACCACCCAGGCCTTCAAAGCTGCACTCAAAACACATCTCTTTAAACTATACTACCCTGACTGATTCCCCTCCTCTGACCCATAAACGATCCTGCTGGCTGCCGTCCATGGCTTGCCATGTAAAAGTTCTGGGGGGTGAGGTGGGTGAATATACATTTGTTTTTGTTGTTTTGGTTACTCGCTGTTCTTTATTTCATAAATGTAATTTATTTTAATGTCATGATTATGTCTCTTTTGCTAATATTTTTATGTACAGTGCGGTGAGCTCAGCCCTAGGCTGGGGTACCGCGCTATTTAAGTATAAGACCACTAATTATTATTATAGTATAGCGGAAAAGAGTGTTCTATAATTTTTTTCCATCTACATAATGACCTATCCATGCAATTGGGCATCCCATATCCACCCCCCCCCCCACACACACAAAACTGACAGTTGGTTGACTGATCCGTTTCTAAAATTAGGCAACTGGTTATGAAAAATTAAATGATTTAACTTTGGCGTAAAAATCTAACGTGAGACGTGGAAATGAGAGCTGAGCCCATGAGCTTTCATGAAGTTACACTGACGTATTACATGTAAATTGGCGTGGAACCATAGAGGGTGTTTTTACTTTACTTCTATGTTTGCGCACTCGTGACAATCCGTTTTTAAACAAGCTTTGTACTATGTCAACACATACCACTCAAATGGTTGGATTCCCCTCCGGAAGTCACCAGCAGCTGAGAATTCGTTATGTTGCGGTGCTGCACGGTGCTCTTTTCTTCATCAGGGCAATGTAGCGACGGTGCACAATTCACCGGTGCGATATGTTTTTCGGCTCAATGTACAATTTTAAAAATTTAATCAACGGGGGAGGGGCGGAGGGTGTGGCGCCTTTCCCCATAAGAAAATAATTAAATAAAGTAAATGAAGTTTGAAAATAACATCTTTATTGTTTTGTAACATGACATTAGGAAAAAAAACAAAAACCAGCAACAGTGCACAGATGTCATTGGTATGTACGCGCCATCTTCATCCGTCCTCTCGTTCACACAATTTACTTTTTTGGTTATCATCCTCACTTTTTATACTCTTATATCAATGTTTGCCCTGCCATTATCTTCTGTCATTCTCCTTTCATTCTATCATCTCCATTTGTGCTTCACTGTAGTGCAGTCTGATCCATCAAAGGCAACCATTCTAGCAATCCAACAAACTCACCATTCCTTCACACATTCAAAATATAAACATATCCTTGCAGTTCCCCATAAGTGTGTTCTTGTCCAAGCTTTTAAAATTTTTTTCAGTTTAAAAGCAGTTAGCATGGGGGTATTAGTATTGTGGCAGTATGAATGTTTTTGTACTATGGAACCATAACTATTGTAGCCTGATGATACTTATTTACAGCGGGAAATTTTAAAAAAAATTGAAGTTCCGGTATAAAAAACAGCAAGAAAAGTATAATAAAGTCTAATGCTATCCTTATCCCTAGAGTTATTGTCTCAATCAGGATGTTTATGAACTTTGAAGCAGACAAAATATTTACCCAAATGTTATTGAATAAAAATCATATATTCTATTGAACATTTACAGCTTTGATTGGTGTTCAAGAAAACATTATTTACAGTATTCAATGTAGGATTGGGGCTGGGTTTGATGACGCTTCTGTTCTTCTATGAGCTTGAATGCCAGGAATATTTGTTTTTCATGAACTTCCTCTACAATGCATGTTAGTGGCACCCAGCTACAATAAGACGATGAGTGTTTTCAGTACTTAAATTTTATTTGACCTGTACATCTTCTTATAAATTTACAACAATTCATTGCAATTCCACAACAATCTAATATTTCACTTAAAATTTCCGATGAAGTCAAATGCTAAACAGACCAGCCTCCTCTGTTATTTAAAAGCATGGCAAGCAAACGGTTGCAGCAATGTCTCCTTGAATACTAAAATGTTTTGATCAACTGACATTATTTTAAAACTTTCTGGACAAAGGCCTGGACAAGTTTAAAGTAGGTCGGTTCCTGGGATCCCACCGAAGTCAGGGAGGCCGAACGACTGAGCTGAGGGGTCAGACGGCTCCCACTCTGTGGTGTGCCAGGGGTGCCGACAGGGGTGAGCGCGCTCAGAGATGATGCTGTTAAACCTGCGCCAGATGTGGTGGCAGTTGATACCACTGTCAGACTCGCTGAAGGGGAAAAGAAAAAAAAAATTGATTAAACTTGTAAGTTTTTGGTTTGCAAGGTTGAGCAAGATTTGGCTCTGAGAAGCAAGATTTGGCTCTCGCAAGCTAGCTTTAGCTATGAGAAGCAAGATTCGGCTATGAGCAGGAAGATTTAGCTATGAGAAGTAAGATTTAGCTATGAGAAGGAAGAGTTGGCTATGAGAAAAATTTAGTCCAAGTAAATGAACTATCCAATAATAAATTTAAAGTATGGTATGTCAGAAGGCTGAAAGTTACCACATTTTAATAAATTAATCAATGAAATAATATTTTTGTGCAAGCTTTTTTTTTTTTTTTTTTGTGAGTTATAATCTCATTGTGACATGAGTTATAATTTCAATGCATATGAACTCACATGTACTTTATATGCAAACACATTAAAATATCTAAATTCTCCGTGTGCCATTGGGTGAGCAGTGGCGGGTAGAAAAGAATGTTTGTTGAACTAACCTGGAGCTGAAGGCTGTGTGTGGTGTGGGGGTGTGAGGGATAATGACCTATCTCCAGCACCTCTTTTCAGCTGGCGATGAAGGGGGGACAAGCAAGAGTTCTGTGTTTGGAACATGAAACACATTTTTTTTTGTCATCAAACATAAATAATATTTGTTTCATCTTGCAAAAATTTTTTTTATCTAGGTTCTTACATCAGCTTACATCTTCGAAACATATCATCTTAAGAGAAACCTTCAAGGATCTAAACAGCACTTACATCAGCTTACATCTTTCAAACATATCATCTTAAGAGAAACCTTCAAGGATGTAAACAGCACTTACATCAGCTTACATCTTTCAAACTTATCATCTTAAGAGAAACCTTCAAGGATGTAAACAGCACTTACATCAGCTTACATCTTTCAAACATATCATCTTAAGAGAAACCTTCAAGGATGTAAACAGCACTTACATCAGCTTACATCTTTCAAACTTATCATCTTAAGAGAAACCTTCAAGGATGTAAACAGCACTTACATCAGCTTACATCTTTCAAACATATCATCTTAAGAGAAACCTTCAAGGATGTAAACAGCACTTACATCAGCTTACATCTTTCAAACATATCATCTTAAGAGAAACCTTCAAGGATGTAAACAGCACTTACATCAGCTTACATCTTTCAAACATATCATCTTAAGAGAAACCTTCAAGGATCTAAACAGCACTTACATCAGCTTACATCTTTGAAACATATCATCTCAGACCTGTTTACCCTCAAACTCTTAAAATCGTACAATGCCATCACATAATTGTTCAGTACATTCTCTTTATAGAAAAAAAAAGCGCAGTATATATATATTGTATACCCCTCAAAATCATACATTGTACGCCAAAGTCGTAAGAGTAAACAGGTCTGTCATCTTAAGAACACCTTCAAGAGTGTAAACAATCTCAGTGAATTTGGTTATTGTGAAAAGAAATTTGTTTCATAAATGGACGGTTTTGGCAGCCAACAGGATTGAATGTTTTTTATTTTTTTTATTTTAGTTTTACTTCCAAGAAGAGGATAAATAATGAGACTCGGTGGAAAAAATCTAATGCAAGGACTAGATAAAGGGGACTTTAAGTGTAGGGGCTGCTTCAACTTTGGCTCTGTGGCGAAGCTAGGGTTAGAGCCACCGGGGCAGTCTAAGATTACTACTACAAAAAAAACAACAACTGCTTTTGCTAGCTTCATTTAAAGCTCTAAGCCTCCGAAATGGACTAGCACCTTGTTCAGAAGTCTAAAAGAAAGTGCCTGATTTCAGTTTTATGAACAACACCACCCCCCCCCCCCCCATAAAAAAAACAACAACTGCTTTTGCTAGCTTCATTTAAAGCTCCAAGCCCCCGAAATGGACTAGCCCCTTGTTCAAAAGTCTAAAAGAAAGTGCCTGATTTCAGTTTTATGAACAACACCCCCCCCCCCCCCCCCAAATAATCAGGCGCTATCAGTTTAGTGTCCCATTGTCACATCTAAACAGAGGCACAGACAAAAACATCAGCACCCGAGGGTCATGGTTTATCTAACAATTAAGTTATAGTTAAAATGGGGGATTATCTCTACTTACCAGCTCTGTTCCAAGCTCTCTTTTGAGGAACTGTCTGTCTCTGGGAATGAGGGATGGATCCCTGAGGTACCTGCACGCCTGAGACATCAGTATGTCCAAGCTCAGCTCTAAGGCCAGCTGGACGATGGGCCTGAGCAAGACAAGAAACATGACACAGATCAGTGATGTCACAACTCTATTTCTTATATTGAACGTGTCCAGGTGAAGTTGACGAGATGGTCACACTAAAGCTACCTGTTCATCTTGTGATTGGTGATTTCAACTAACATTTACGAAATCTTAAAACCTTCTGGTCAATTTTGTGGCATATGATTGTAATATAATGTTTTTATTCATGACATCATATTGCTTCTCTCAGGTCATGGTTATTAGTGTCAGAATGGACTGCTGAGTAAATGATTGGTCTCCAGAGCTTTTTGGAAGTAAATCTGCACTGGTCTCAATGAAGAACTGCCATTAATTTGCATTTTTAGATACGGCAAAGTTCTTAACAGTGCCGACAATTTATTCTAGAACAATGTGCCATATATATTTTGGGTAATGAGCTCAATATGTTTACTATATTAGTGGTTCTCAACCTTCCTAATGCCGTGACCCTTTAATACAGCTCCTCATGTTGTGGTGACCCCCAACCATAAAATTATTTTCATTGCCACTTCATAAATATGTGTTTTCCTATGGTCTTAGGCGACCCCTGTGTAAGGGTCGATCGACACTAGAAAGGGGTCGCGACCCACAGGTTGAGGAATGGCTTTATCATACAATGTTGTGTTCAAACCCTTTCTACCAGAGTAAAATGACTGATACCTACATGTGTGGGGTTTGGTGTGGGTGTGTGTGTGTGTGGGGGGCACCTTACGAAGCCAATCTTTCAAAGTGTCTGATACAGATGGGGAAAAAACTAATCAGGGTGTACCAAATAACTTTATGTGTGCCACAGTTCAATGTATACAAGAGTCAATCTCAATTCTTGGTTTTATAAACAACAGACATAGACAGTTTCCTCAAGTTTGGGGGGGTGGGGGGGGGGGCACTCACCGTGGTATCTGGGCTTTGTTTGAATCGTCTGGAGATGACCTGTGTGGCGAAGACTTACCCTCAGCCTGATTCAAAATACAAACAATAAAAATTAACAGTTACAAAATAAATAAACAACAAAAACATTTTTTTTTTTTTAAATGGTGTAAGGAATGGTGTAAAAGTTTTTAAAAAAAATAAAAATGAACCAGCCTGGTATTTGACAAATTTCACATTTTTCGTATTATTCTTTTAGTTTTAGATTCATCATACAATGAAATTTTGATTGAAATAGGCTAAGCGCCAGTAGATGAGCACCATTAGGAAGGTTTCTGCTAGTTGTGATCGGTAGATTGTAAGGAAAGGGGAAATGGGAAGAAAGAACTTTTTTGAAGACGTTGGTTGAAAAATGGGATAAGGTGGGTGACAATTGGGATATGTTGGGTGACAAATGGGATAAGCTTTCTCACAATTAACAAATACTATTATTATACAAGATTTTCATGTTAAACAAAGTCATCAAATTCAGAGCTTCTCAAGCTTTTCAGTTTGGCACACCAAATATAAACATTTCCACAAAGCAACTGGGATCAGAGCCAAATGTATGGATTATTATTATCTTTGGATATCCTTAAGATTTTCACCCTTATGCTGTTAGGGGGAGCCTGTGGTTGGAGTCTGCTCATGTTTCATAGATCAGCAGTTTTAGAGGCACTGATCTATTTTTGAACTTTGATGACCTACCCTTGATATGTGCCTAACGCAGATTGTGACACAGTTGAGCAGTGTGCCGAATGTGATGCCGTCCCCTTGATCGTCCAGGGAAGGTGTCCCAAAGCCAAGGGAAAGTATCGGTTCCCATTCCGTGACATCTATACCCTGAAATTTGTAGACATCAACGAAAATTACAATAAATCATTCAAACTAAGCTTAGTCTGTTATAAAAATACATAAAAAAACAACCAACAACTGCGCAGCAAATATGGAGAGAAAAATAAGAGGAGGGGAGGGGAATAACATTAAATTTGGGTGATGTCCTGTTCCATGTTTATGTCTGAAAAGTACACATAGTTAAACAATGTCAATTTCAAACTGTCACTATGAGAGTGCAAGGAACATTTGTTAAATGACTTTCATAGGGAGATTATCATCTAAAATTAAAGAATATCACTGCAGCCACAATGTTGAGCTTTGTCATCAACAAAATAAAGCTAATTTACCTGATCAAACAGAATCTCTGGCAAGGTAGGTGTGAAATGCTTGAGACAGGACAGTGCTGTACCAAAAAGTTTCATTATCCTTGGGGGGGCAAAGAATGAAGAGACCAGTGGTCAGAATAACTCAGCTGAACAAATGCACATTTTAATAATAATAATAATATAGTTCATTTCAACACACGCTTCGTCCCTAATTTAGGCTCAAGGCGCAATAAAATACAAAACGCAAAAATACAAAATCTACATACAAGCGTATGGACAATACAAGCCAATGGACAATACAAGCCAATATACATCGAGGATTATGAGCAAGCTCAATGGAAAACAAGGAGGTAGACTACATCACCCAAGCAGGTGAATGCGAAAAAGATGTGTTTTCAACTCAGTTTTGAAAGACTGCAGTGTCTGGCTGTTTCTGAGAGCAATAGGAAGGCAGTTCCAGATTCTTGGGCCAAAAAAAAGTGAAAGTGTGCCTTCCGTATGGTCTCAAGGCACACTCGCGGTATCCAGAGTTTGCCACTATCGGATGAACGGCGTGATCTAGTGAGTACATAAAGCATCATGAGCTCTTTGAGATAGGATGGCGCCAGGTCATGCAAGCAGCGGTAGCACAGAGTTGCAATTTGGTACTCTATGCAAGCGCGGACCGGCAGCCAATGCAGCTCTCTCAGAAGTGTTTTTGCATGGTCAAATTTGCATTTGCGCAGAACAATGCGAGCCGGATTATTGTGTTTTTTTTAATTCTATCCAGGAGCGTAGCTGGAAGACCCACCAGGAGACCATAGGAAAACATATATTTTAATAATTTGCTGAGCTTGGACATATTATCCTTACTCTGTTAATTTTTTTTTTTTTTAAATTTATAAGCAAATGCTGTGTGATGAGACGAAAGATGAATATATAAGTGGTAAGAGATTTAATTGAACAACCCTGAAAATACATGTTTTTTGTTGTTTGTATAATTCCTTTTATAAAATGTAATATAGAGCAATGGAGGGTGGGACTGAAAATTTGACAAAACATGCATGCAAGTAACGCTCTTTACAAGATTTCCAATTAGAGCCCTCACAACCTCGCAACCGCACATATTTCTCATGACCCTGAAATGTATTAATATTCTAATGACCCACCCACTTTAACGCTGCATGATTATTTTTAGAGAAACATATTACACGCCAAACACTATTGCGATAGCTTAAAAAAAAAAAGAATCTCATTTAGCGTATTTATCTGCAATTTTCCTTCATCTTCCCCTTGAAAAACAGGAAAAACTGATATGAAAGAATGTGTTGTCTATGTGCCAAGTTTCAGCTCGATAGTTTGAAGGGGAGAGGGTCAATTAGCCGCCCGAAATTATGGCAGCCAGCCTGCCACCCACGAAGAAAAGTGAATTTATTATAAGGGATTTAAAAATTCTTTTGAAGATCCGTGTCATTTTTAATTAGCCCATGAAGATCTATCAGACATGTCCCTCATTGAAAGCTGTTCTGATCTATCAGACATGTCCCTCATTGAAAGCTGTTCTGATCTATCAGACATGTCCCTCATTGAAAGCTGTTCTGATCTATCAGACATGTCCCTCATTGAAAGCTGTTCTGATCTATCAGACATGTCCCTCATTTTAAGCTGTTCTGATCTATCAGACATGTCCCTCATTGAAAGCTGTACTAATCTATCAGACATGTCCCTCATTGAAAGCTGTACTAATCTATCAGACATGTCCCTCATTGAAAGCTGCTCTGATCTATCAGACATGTCCCTCATTGAAAGCTGTTCTGTATACCTGTGCTGCGTCTCCACCAATCGTGCCGAAGGCTGTTCCACATCATCCAGTGAACTCTGGTGCTGGAGATATGAGGGTGGCTGGAGGATGGTCTCCGATGTACTCACACCATCTTGTACTTTGTGATGCTGGGGAAAACAAAGGAATCAAATGTATCTTCAATTTGTAGAAATCTCAGTGACAACTTCACATACAGCACAATGGGCGAGCCAGTGAGCCACAGCACAATGGATGAGCCAGTGAGCCACAGCACAATCAGTGAGCCACAGCACAATGTGTGAGCCAGTGAGCCACAACACAATAGATGAGCCAGTGGCACCCAGCACATCAGTTTAAGGTGTGTGTGTTCAAAATAACTTAACTGACACAACGCTACCTTTCTCACCTCTAAAATGTGTTGCAAATATCGAGGTCGGATCATCAATGCCATGTGTGTCTGGACCATTGACATCAGAGAACCCTAAAAAGAGAGAAACAAAGCTTATCGTGTAAATGCTCATCTTGCCATTATTGAAAATATCAACAAAACTAAAGCAAAGAGCAATTAAATATTAGTAACAACTAATTTACATTTCCCCCCAGCTGTTTCTTGGCCTGGTCATAATGACTCCCCTTCTAAAAAATTTAATTTGTATTAAAACTTGTCTTAAAAATTTCAACCGTTGCATAAATTCTTCTTAGCTCTTGAAGTTTTCTGAATTTGATGCACAGGTTCTTAATAATAAGAAGAAAGTTCAGTTTTTTTCCTCCCTCCGGCCAAGACTTTAAAGCCATGGGTTAACAAAGGACATTATGAGACAAAGACACACAGCCGTACAAACCACAAGTTTAGCCAGGGCATCATGAAATAAAGACACACAGCCGGCACACACCACAAGTTTAGCCAGGATATCATGAGACAAAGACACACAGCCGGTACACACCACAAGTTTAGCCAGGACATCATGAAATAAAGACACACAGCCGGCACACACCACAAGTTTAGCCAGGACATCATGAAACAAAGACACACAGCCAGTACACACAAGTTTAGCCAGGACATCATGAAACAAAGACACACAGCCGGTACACACAAGTTTAGCCAGGACATCATGAAATAAAGACACACAGCCGGCACACACCACAAGTTTAACCAGGACATCATGAAACAAAGACACACAGCCGGTGTACACACAAGTTTAGCCAGGACATCATGAAACAAAGACACACACAGCCGGTGCACGCCACAAGTTTAGCCAGGACATCATGAAACAAAGACACATAAACGGTACGCACCACAAGTTTAGCCAGGACATCAGGAAGGTGAAACCTCCACTGCTTCTGATAGGCACACAGCTGCAGCAGGAACCCCAGGGTGGCCTCAGCTTCTTGTAGAACTGTCTTACTCAGGTTGACCCTTGCCATCTGCAGGGCCTGTCATGAGCACACAAACAACTTAACGTTTACGGGATGACTTTTTAAACTACTGATACCAAGGATAAAAAAAAAAATCTGTCTAAAGTTTATCAATTTGACATAGGAAATGTTACTGTTGGCATGCCTTTCATATAATGCACTCGTATATAACTCAACTTTTAACATATTTAAATGTAACTACCAAAACCTATTAACAAGAAAACGATCGGTGAAATATAATTGATGAACTTTTCTCCCGCACTACCTGAAACCCCCATCATTCCCCCTGGACAAGCCAACAGAACTTCCCTGTTGGCTCCCTGTTCCCCCCTCACTCTCAACCCCGCCACTGCCCCCTCCCTTCCTTTAAAGCTGTCCCATGCCCTCTCACACGCTCTTTTTTGAAACTCTCATTACTCCACACCTCATTACACTGGCCTAAATAAAGAAGAATACATAATTCATCACACACATAACAAATCGTAAGCAAAGCTTCAAAACTTAAACAGATTTCTGGAATAGAAATACTTCAAATTTGACTTTACAATTTGTCAACAGCAACATTTCATATCACCCATGAAACTGCCCGATAAGTTGGAAATAGCCTGACAAGGTATACGGAAGCTTGAAATAGAACGACGGGTCATTAAAAGAAGAAAGTTCAAGGTTAGAGCTTTGCTGAGCGCACAGTTAGAAACCTCCGAGTAACAACCCCCCCCCTCTTCTGGTTCTTACCTGTTGCATTCTGTCCTGATGGACACCCACAACATTGAGGGCATCATCAAGGAATGAGAACCCCAGAACACGAAGCATGATCGAGAAGAGGTCAAGGCTGAGACAGTACAGGGTGTGCCAGGTCACCGAAGTGGGTCGCAGACTGCTGAATGCCTGAGTTGTAGCAAATAAATACCAAAAAATAAATAAGTTTTCACCAAGTTCAAAAAAAAAATGAAAAGGTCTCTTCAGTACGACCTCAAGGTCATAGAACTCTATGCTTGGAGTTGTTGGAAAAATACAAACATGCCTATGATGTACACAGAGTTATTTTCAAACATGGATGTAATATTATATCCAATAACCGGTGCGGGGCTGTTTAAATTATACACTTTATAGTTTTGTTATTATGCTGAGGAGGTTGTCCTGATATCTTTTGTCAGAGCCATTTAAGTTGCTTTGCATTCAGGTAAACACGGACTAATGACCTACTTTAGATACAGTGCTCCTGGGCTGGGACGGATCCTCACTGGCGTAACAAGAGCCCAGCACCAGACACAGGTGTGCCGTCAGGTCACTGTGTGCAAGCATGCTGGAACCCTGGATGGAGCACAGACATTAAACAAAAAAAATTTTCATGTAGATCTACATGGTGATTAAATTAAGGTTCATTTCAAACTCTCACAAAGATTTGAGGACATCTGTTAGCTTCAGTTTCATGTCAAAATAATAATTTAAGAAAATAAATTCCCTTTTAGTTAGCAGCTTGAAAAAAATATTCTATTGGGGTCTTAATTTATTGAAAATTTTACTTGGTATAATACAGATCTTGTCAGCACAATTCAAATTGCGGCTCTAAACATGGTGAATGATTTTAATGGACTTCAGGGACCAGTTGGTAGAATGAACAAAAATGTTTAACTGTCCAGGTGGCATGGATGTGGAACTCTTCTCAGTGTTCAGAGCAACGTCGGACGATGAGTTTTCATTTCCTTACCATTTCTGTGTTGGCGAGCTTGATGAGCAGCAGCAGACATGTGTAGATGTAGGATATACCTTGCCTGGCCTGGGGGAGCAAGCATGAATGACTGTGTTAACTGTGTTCAGGTTAAGCATATTTCAAGAGGGACATGCACCAAGCCAAATAGAAATTCAAAGCCTTAACTCCACTACTCCCTTAAAAACAAAACCAACAACCCATAATTGCAGGAGATGCCAGTAAAGTAGGACATCATTTCAAGAACTTCTGATACAAGATATAAAGATATCTGAAGACTAAAGTGAAAAGATATCTGAAGACTAAAGTGGTATAAAGATATGTGAAGGTTAAAGTGATATAAAGATATCTGAAGACTAAAGTGATATAAAGATATCTGATAACTAAAGTGGTGTCATGATACTCCAGGACACTGTTTCTAACCTTGAACAAAACTTCCATTGTGGTCAAAATGCATGTGACAATGCTGTGCTCTTTCATGATGGCCAGGGATGAGTTCATATCTGAGCTAATGTACAGAATCTCCACCATCAGGCAACAGCAGACTATCTGAAGCTGTAGGGAAAAAAAATGTTTTTATATCTACTCATGGCCACAAACTTGTAGGGTTGTAACAAATAAACTTGTATGGTTGTAACAAACGGGCTAGTAGGGTTGTAACAAACAGACATGTAGAGGAGTTGTAACAAACAGACTTGTAGAGGGGCTGTAACCAACAGGCTTGTAAGGGGGTGTAACCAACAGGCTTGTACAGGGGCTGTAACCAACAGCTTTGTAGGGTTGTAACAGACTGCAGGTTATAACAAACAGACATGTAGAGGGGCTGTAACCAAAAGGCTTGGACAGGGGCTGTAACCAACAGGCTTGTACAGGGGCTGTAACCAACAGCTTTGTAGGGTTGTAACAAACAGACTTGTAGGGTTGTAGCAAATGAACTAGTTGAGTTGTAACAGACTGTAAGGTTGTAACAGACATGCAGAGGGGCAGTAAATGAGGGGATACAGTCTCCTATTACTTATTGGCGGAAACAAGTAGACTTTGTCCCCCATTTACTGATTAGAAAAAACATCATTATCCTTGCTATTGGAGGATACAATGTAAAGCTGTACACTCATTGATATGCCTCCAGATTTTGTAAAGCTAAACAGTCATTAACATGGCTCCAAAGACTTTTATCTGCAAGTTTTTTTGTTGTCTTTTTTTTGGTTTAGTTTCTTGGCTTATAAATAAACAACAATGACCAGAGACAGACCTTGATGTGGGAACCAAATGTGTCGGACTGCTGGGGGCCGCTGGACTCTCCTGCTTCATGCCTTGGTTTGAACAGGGCCTCCAAGAGTAATGGAACCTGCCAGGAGCTCTGGAGGAACACAGAGCAAACCACAGGAAGCAGCTCAGCGATTAGTGCTGGGAGATCTGGGGAGTCAAACCAAACGGAGGGATATTATTTTAGAGTGATCCCTGTGTTAGAGGCATGCTCCGGCTGACTGAGTTAAAGCATACCTTAAGCAGCGGCTATGCTGTAGCAAATGCAACCAGTAATTTATTCAGCTTGCAAATGAGACTATGTAAAACCATTTGAAAATTACACCACAAAATAGGCTGGGAGATGTTGAAGACACCCATTCTAAACTATTAGTCTGCATAGTGGGGTGCAGATGTTGAAGACACCCATTCTTAACTATTAGTCTCCATAGTGGGGTGCAGACGTTGAAGACACCCATTATTAACTATTAGTCTCCATAGTGCGGTGCAGATGTTGAAGACACCCATTCTTAACTATTAGTCTCCATAGTGCGGTGCAGATGTTGAAGACACCCATTCTTAACTATTAGTCTCCATAGTGCGGTGCAGATGTTGAAGACACCCATTCTTAACTATTAGTCTGCATTGTGCGGTGCATTAATTAATTTTTGGGATGCACAAGGTAAAAGCTAATGATCTCCTTCTATTCTTGTCCATTCTGTCAAGGCAATACATAACTACAAACATTTACTTCTCCGTCTCTTAATGCCAATTTAGGCCTCAAGGTATATATTTTTTTAAATGCACATTTAAAGGATTATTTCCAACCATTCAAAATGTAAGCTGATGATGACTCAAAAATCTTGGAAAAATAAAAACAATTCATTAAAAAAATTCCCAAAGGTAACTTGATAATCAACTTATTCATTTCAACTTTAAACCTACCAAAGGTAAAATTTCTTGCACTGAAATGACATTATTTCATCATGCTCTAGGTCACATGTGTCAAACTCAAGGTCCGCAGGCCATATCCGGCCCGCCGAACAATTATATCAGGCCTGCGAGGTCTGGACGGCGTGCAATTATATGCAAGTCAAAGCTATGGTGTTTCCCAATGCACACTTTGCTGAAAAACTTAGCTTACTCCGCGCCAATTTAGAACAGCGCTTCAGTGACTTTAAAGCACAGAAATGTAATTTCGAGCTGTTTCGTAACCCATTCATCATGGACGTGGAAACTGCATCTGTAAATTTGCAGATGGAGCTTACAGAGCTGCAGTAATGGGACACTAAAAGCAAAGTACGACGTAGCTGGGCCTATGCAGTCCACTTGTTTCATTCCTGAAGAGATGCACCAGCTTTGTCTTCATGCAGCTCGAACCTTGAGCATGTTGGGTAGCACATATATGTATGAGAAGCCGTTTTCTGTGATGAAGATTAACAGAACATCACACTTGCAGTCCGTCATGAGAATCTCAATGACACAGAACATTGCTCCCAACATAAACGAACGTACTTGTTTTTGTAGCCAAGAAAATGTGCCAAACATCCAGCTCTGACTAACTGGCATGAGAACGAAAATGGGTATGCAAGTGATTTTTAATTATTAAAAATCATCTGTTTTCATTCATATAAATGTTTTTAAAAAGATATTAATTTTCCGCTTATTGAATTTTTATCTTGTTCGCAGACCTGTTTATCCCCAAACTCTTAAAATCGTACAATATTATCACAAAATCCTTCAATACATTATCTTAATAGAAAAAAATAAAATACAGTATTTATAATGTATACACCTTAAAATTGTACGCCAAAATCGTAGGAGTAAACAGGTCTGTGTTCGGCCCACAACCTTACATGTGATTTGAGTTTTGGCCCGCCGAGCGATTGAGTTTGACACCCCTGCTCTAGGTGCTTCCTAAAAAACAATAATTTGAAAGAGAACAACTACTGCCAACAAGAAGCCTGCCCCCACCCCACAGCAAAAAAGCAAGGTCTCTCCAAGCTGCTCTTACTGTCTATCCTGTGGCTGTGCTGCTGTATGATGGTGGTGACGGCTCCCAGCAGACCGATGTGGACGGACGGGAGAATTCTGTTCCCGTTTCCTGCCTCCTGGATGGCTTTGATGAGATTCTGGACGGTTTCCCCGGGTCCAGGCAGTTCAAACTGGGCAATGTCACACTCAAACACATCTCTGTCAATTACCAAAACATGCCACACTCAAAAACATATTTGTCAATTACCAAAACATGTCACACTCAAACACATATCTGTCAATTACCAAAACATGTCACACTCAAACACATATCTGTCAATTACCAAAACATGTCACACTCAAACACATATCTGTCAATTACCAAAACATGTCACACTCAAACACATATCTGTCAATTACCAAAACATGTCACACTCAAACACATATCTGTCAATTACCAAAACATGTCACACTCAAACACATATCTGTCAATTACCAAAACATGTCACACTCAAACACATATCTGTCAATTACCAAAACATGTCACACTCAAACACATATCTGTCAATTACCAAAACATGTCACACTCATACATATATCTGTCAATTACCAAAACATGTCACACTCAAACACATATCTGTCAATTACCAAAACATGTCACACTCAAACACATATCTGTCAATTACCAAAACATGTCACACTCAAACACATCTCTGTCAATTACCAAAACATGGATGTAGAGCAATTTTTTTTGTTTTAATGAGCAGGTGAAGGGCAAAATGTTTTAAAATTTAAATTCTCCACCAAGAATTCATCATGGGTCATCCTAGCTACGGGTAATTGCAAGGTGGACTGAACTTGTTACCCAGGTAACACAGGAATTCAAGAGGCTGAGATTAACCTCGAGTAATAAATAAACCTCAACCACTAAAATCGAAAGACAGCGGCCAACAGAGTGTTGGATTAAATATTGTCTGAATAAACAATTGTCTCATTACACAGCTTTATTTCAGTTGAAGCTGTGGACTCCAATTCAGAGGGTAGAAGAAAACCACGATATGTATGGACCACATAACTGTGTCACACTTTTAAGAAACGTTATTTCAATGAATTATTTTTTGTAACATTAATACCAGCCATGGCAGGTGAGGGGGGGCATATGGGAGTAAAGCCAATGGCATGTGTGCTCTCTTCCTTTCATTATTCAGGGGGACTGATTATGAAGTCTGAAACGTACAACTGGAATGACTTAACACAATAAAATTAATAATTAAAATAAATTGAGAACAGAAGCCAGGCTCACTTTCCCCAACACTTGACCATTGTAAAGTACAAGCCGCTAGCGATGGACGCCAGCTTCATCTTCATAGGGGTCAGCTCATCAGTTTTGAACTGAGCCTGAATCCCAAACTGGAGGTCGTAGAGTATCTCATTTTTGTGGTTCAGTGTCGGCTGGATGTCGGCAACCTGGAAAGTTGGCAAAGCAGTGTTTAGTTAAGATATTAATAATAATAAAGTTCATTTGAAAATCACGCCTCATCCCCAAAGGCTTGAAGCGTGGTACAAAGTCAACCATATTAAAAGAGAAATGAAAAAATCTATATTATACCACATTAAAATACGAAACGCAACATTACAAAAAACTACGTAAGTCTTCTAAGTCTTTCATCCATTGCAACCATAAACAACACAGGCCAATATACATCTAGGAGATAATAGCTAGCTGGAAAAGATGGTAGACAACATCACCCCAGCAGGTGTTTGCGAAATAGATGTGTTTGCAAATCGGTTTTGAAAGACTCCAGTGTTTCTGAGAGCGACAGGAAGTGTGTTCCAAATTGTTGGGCCATCAAATGCGAAAATGCACCGTCCGTGAGTCTCAAGGCAAACATGTGGTATCGAGAGTTTGCCACCAACGGATGAGCGGAGTTGTCTAGTGTGTACATAAGTCATCATGAGCGCTTTGAGATAGTTGACGAAAATATGGCACGCTTTCATACTTTAAATATCAATGCCTTAACATAAGGAGACTTTCATTTGAAAGCCAGGCATTCGATGTTTAAGTAAAGTATTGGTAAACATTCAGGCGCCTGATATGGGGTTGCATGGGTTATTATAAAAAAATGTAATATTATTTGAAAATGTAAACCTATTATTTCTTTTCTTTAATGCCAAAAAAAAATTAATGAAAAATTATTTAAAAATATTTGTTTAAATACTGATAATACCAACCATTGAATGATTAAGTTTAAAGATAAGACGTTCAACTCTTTAAAAAAAAAACATTTTGCCCACAACCCAGTGCCAGGAATGGGTCAACACTTTTGGAGAACAAAGCATTTATGCATGGACAGATTCTGGCAATCCCCACCTTAAAATGACTTGAAGTGACTAGGAAGTGCTTCCAGGCCAAGAGTAAGTTCAGAGCCGGAAGGTCTGATACGGTTTGTTCACTGGTGGGCTGGATATCTTTGCTGGCCTGACCGGCCTGGACCAGGCTCTGTCTTACAGCCTGCACGATACATATACAGAAGAGAGAAAAATACAAATATTTATCATGAGGGAAATATAAGACATATTTGCAGACACTGTAGAGAAAGTTAAAAGCAAAATGACCTGAAATAAATGTTAACAAACATGAGACTAAGACAAGCATATAAGAAAACAGTTGTCTGAGAATTTGTTGAGAATCGGTAACTTGTGTCTTTACCTTTTTTTTAAAAAAAAAATGTAATAAAAAAAAACACAACAAAAAAAACTTAAGATTTAAAGAGTACAAAATTGGGGTTCAGAAATGATTTTAAATTGACCTCACTGTTAAGTGCAACAGACTGTCCAGTGCCATAGTGAGCTTTTCAAAAATAATAAATGACGAGCACTTACATTGGACCAGTAAATAAGTCTCCCATTGCTAAAAGTGGACTTGAGAGCTTTCTTGAAGTTCGAGTCCAATCTGGTGCTATAGAGGGTGGGAAAAATTACTCTAAAGTTGATAAACAAAAAAAAATAAAGGAAAGGGTGAAGACCAATACACTTGAATTAAAAAATAATGGTTGTGGAAGAACTATATTTATGCCTATGTGGATAAAATAGTTTAATCAGTTGTGTCTGACTAAAATTGAAATCTATGTGACAGAAGTTAACATATTGCTTCTAAATGGATGAAATACTCAAATAAAAAAATTTTGCCTTAACATAATCACAGTTATATTAAATTCCCCAGAACACACCTAAAATAGGATTTAAGAATGGGTCAAGGAATTCACTTAATTTTTTTCCCAGTTTAAAATACCATAACTTCTGCACCATTTCTTTTAATGGCCTTGATCCATCACAATGTGACCATGGTGTATACTTTGAGAGGTTCTTAATGTGGTTCCCTAGACAAAATGCCTCTCTCCATGCAACTGGATAACCCAAGGGAACACCATATATGGATGATACAGCTTGGTACCAGTTGTCTGAATATTTAATTATATAAAAGTATCTGCCTACGGGACTCCTTCTCCGGGTTTTTTATTCAGAGTTTCCTTCTCTTTGATGAGTTCCCATCCAAAGTTAGCTGGGATTGAACTCTAGACCACTAGCTTGGGACTGACTCAGTTTAGACCACTCAACCATCCAGCATCCACAACACAAATTATAGCTACAGAATGACTTACGTAGACATTGCATAGATTTCTAGAGCTACAATCCTCAGTGATGACGCGCACAGTTTGGTCTGTAGTTTCATGGCCTGGAGAAGGAGGACAAGTTGGTACATCACAAATCACAGGGGAATATGGTTTCTCAATCATTAGTTTTAAATCAACATGACACTGCAAAGCATTGCTAGTGTTAGGCTCAACTAGATTAGAAAAAGATAACATAATTCAACGTATTATTTAAAACATTGCCCTGGGAGAAGGTCGGCTGAGACAAATTTGATTTTGATTGGATCCTAAAATATTTATTTCCCAGACTTCATCATTGAATTATTTCAGATCTCAATTCTATTTAATCTGAAATAAATAAAAACCAAACTATGCTGACAGGCAGCTATGGGGCTCTGTACACAGAGTCAGTGTCTGAACAGGCAGCTATGGGCCTCTGTACACAGTCAGTGTCTGAACTGGCAACTATGGGGCTCTGTATACAGAGTCAGTGCCTGAGATGTCAAGGCGACAACCCATCTCCTGCTGATATTTACCTGCAAACTCAGTTGGTCATCTTGGTCCTGCACCTGAGGTAAGTCAACCAGCAGTGGAGCCAACACACTCTGCCAAAAGCTTTCTCTGAAACAACACAGTTGATGTAAATACAGAATAGGTATCTAAAACCTTTTATATACTGAAAGCTCATAAAAACATGATTGAGAGTTTAACATTAGTAACTGAAACAAAATACCATTTATTGATGCTTTTGATTCAAATGATGAGGCAACTGATAAGAAAATTTTGCATTAAATTACACGCTGGCGGCTTGCTATTGTATTCAGGAGTCACAAAATAGTGACTCACTTGGCTCTCAGGACGGTCATTGGTGTTTCCCTCATTCCCTTCCACAGAGAGTGGACCAGGTCCAGACAGGCACACAGCAGCTCGGGGGGACACTGGTACGTCCTCTGTTTCTTCACCTCCATCAGGTCCAGAAGAATGGGTAGACAGCTGCTGCGACCGAGGCTCAAATCCCTCTATAATATTATAGAATCATTGTCAGGTTTTACAAAAGGATCAAGACTACTTAATTAAATGAAGTCTTAAAAAAAAAAATCAGTCTCAAGAAGTGAAAAAACACTATCAAAACTGATATTTAAATACTCAAGGTCAGCCATTTTCTGACACACTTTAGGGAAAAAAATTATTATTCTGTAATACTCTATTTAATAATGACTGCTTTAGTGACAGTATTGTCATATTAGATGGATTAGATTGCAGATAATATGCATAAAATTGTTTTTATTCATCAATTTGTATTCCTTTATATTAAAATCTTGAGTCACATCAATTTGCTGTGTCAGTGTGTAGCGTTACGCAAGTAGTAAACAGCTGCACATGATATGCCTGACTAGATCAACATGTTTCTTCCCCTAGCACAATGGTTCTCAACCTCTGGGTCGCAACCACTTTTGGGGGGTAGAATGACCCTTTCTCAGGGGTCCCCTAAGACCATCCAAAAGAACATATTCGAAACTCTACAGTTTTGAAGTAGCAACAAAAATAATTTTGTGGTTGGGGGGTCCCCACAACATGAGGAACTGTATTAAAGCGTTGTGGTACCCTAGTACCACTACCCTAGCAACATGGACTGAACAGAACATCGGGTGGTGGTAGCAAATATACATGATCCAAAAAAAAAAAAATGCATTGACAGCTTTGTTGTGTCTAAACAATCTCTGCCTACCTTGGTGGCGTCTGCAATTTTGTCACCATGTTGTTGAACGTTCAGGAAGATTTCAATAAGCCCAGGCTGCGTGGCCACACAGACGGATAAGAAATCCAAAATGCTTACTTTCAACTGAATATCCTGTAACATGTATTTATTGATTTTTTAAAGAAAGGTTATCAACTGTTCAAATAATCTTGTCCATTTTTACAACAAAATTCAACAAACATGGATGTTTATAAAAAAAAATAGTGAAGGAACATTCAAGTGAAAAATAAAAAAAAAAAAAAAGAATTATTGAACTAAAATTGGCCATTTGCATGGCATGATAGAAAACTAGGAAAAAATGTACCAAACTTCATTAAAGTAACAGTAAAGTAAACATGGGTGCACCTCAGATACTGCTTGCAGTCTTGTGAGGAACATGTCTCTGATTGGCTCACTATCATTGCCCAGACAGGCAAGTATGGACATGGGCGACACCTGGTGGTGAATACGAACAAGTGCTAGATTATCACTTATGCTTTGATCATCATGCCAATCGCAGCGGATGAGGCACGCACAAAAAAAGTGTGACTTAAGTAAAGACAAACCTTGACCCTTGACCATCTAAATGAAGCTCCTTGGAATGTCATTGAATTAACAAGTTCATCTACAACATAAGTTTTGCTAATCAAATTTAAAAAAAATAAAATAAATAAATTTCCCAGTATGATGTTGCAATCTAAAAGTAATAACAGTTAAAAAATAAGATATTTATTCCACATTAGCCATTTTACCTGTGACTCACTACTGGGGGTGGGGCGATTCCTTTAATTGATTGATTTTACAAAATGTGGATTTTTGTGTGCACATGAGCTCCAATTATTTGATTAAGTGATGGACAATAAAGAGAAGACAGCAAACTGCAGAAGGGAACATCTGTAGCTGCTGGATAGTTAATGGTTCATTGGAAGCCTCAAGTCGTTTTTTTTTTTTTGGATTGATGGCACTCATGTTTTGTCTCCTGTGAGATGTTACCATTATGATAGGGTTGTGTTGCTAGAATCTACCGTTTACTTTAAGCTCTTGTGTACATTTATTTATTCTTTTTTAATAATATATTTTACGACCCAAAATACTCTGGTATTTCTTATTTATCCCTAAAGTCTTTCATTCATTACTGCTTTTAAGCCCCTGAATACAAGCTCATCCATCTATCCACAGATGCCAGTATATGGATGCAGCAACTAACACTACCAGAATTCCAACACCCCAACCAAGCTCTCTCCTGTCATCCCAATTATCTTCTCAACCTCTATTTAAAAAAAAAACCCACCACCCCCCTATTCGGTTTCCACCGTTATTCACCCCTCCATTAAAACATTGTCCCACCTCTATTAAACTATGACCATATTTGTTCTTCCTCCATCTCATGTATGCCACAAAATATTATTAAACTTATTACATTTTTTGGGGTGACGGCCTCCTGAAATGACCACGGTCTTAGCTTTCCTTACTTTATTTCCATAAAGTTCGCAGATAATAATTCAGGATCTCAATATGAAAAATGAGTTGAAAGTTGAAGAACTCTGATTCATTGAGGACAATTATATCATACTTTTGTGAGGAAATAAATATAAAAAATGTAGTGGAGACGAGGTATAAAAGTTACTGTTTCACATGCATAACTCAGGCAACAACAGCCCCCCTTAATTTGTGTAACTCAAGCTTCCTCCTATGCTGATGACCACGTATCTTCAAAATATGTGTCATCTGTTTTCTTAATTTTATTCGTGAAGTCCTGGTGATTAATACAGCTGGTAAACTAAGAACAGGGGAGCAAATACCTGGTTTTGTTTTTACCATTTTAAGAAATAATAATATCAAATTCGACACTATAAGCCTACGTAGTTAAAGATGAAAGGGTCTGCCTCGCTTTGTTTTGGTAATGTTCACCCTTAGCTACTTGGTTTAAAAACATATAAATAAATATTATTGTTGGGCTCCCATGTTTAATTGTTGTGCAAGAAAGAACTCGTATTTCAAATGACAATGAATGCCAGTGAAGTCGTGTGTCTTAAGAATTTTCAACAAGTGGATTTCCCCTGTTTAGCCATGCATCATTCTCCTGACCCCCTCTTTGCAATCTGACCTCACTGAATAGTTTTAAAAAATTTGAAAAAAATATTTTAGGTATTGTGGTGATATCAGCTTCTACGGTATCAAATTTGAAGTTTCTAGGACGGTGGGAAATTACTTATTTTTAAACAAAAAATTTTTAAATCAAGAAACCCCATTTATATTATGGCCACCTCAGGCTGATTTTTTAGAATTTTCAAATTGTAAGGAATTTTGACAGAATCAGCCTCAGTGTTGTCAAGTTTCAAGGTTGACTGGAAGTGGTCAATTAATTCTGGTCTTCTTTTGTTATTTTGATAGCTTCACTTGTTTTATAGTACCGGTATAGTTAAATATCACATTTATAAAAATGTGCAAAACATGAATTTAATTGAAAGGCCATTTTGGGCAACTGAGACATTATAAGATCTTTTAGTCAATAAAAATACATGGTGTCATCTTGAGGCTCTTGAATGGATCAACTCTGAGCTCCTCAGACCTGTTTACCCCCAAACTAAAAAATCGTACGGCATCGTCTCAAAATCAAGCAACACAGTACCTTAATAGTACATAAACAAACATACCATCTGTATATTTGACTTATTCAAATGTTTTGTTTTTTTGTAGTGATGAAGGCATTTGCCAAAAAATTTACATTTGTATTTTATATCATTAAAGCTGAACATATATTGTTTTATTTACACAAATTTTGTGTCTAATTAATCTACTTTAAAGCTTTATCGGAGTCCAACACTCATATTTAGTTTAACTCCACCATGGTCTGCCCCAAGACAGGATCAAGGAGGAGGGTTGGCCACGGGAATTAGCAATATCATCCCCTAAAAGACACACTTGCAGCAAAAACAAATGAACCGGTATAAGCCACTCACCATCGCCAGCCGTTTAAGCAACAGTGTGGCTAGAGTGGGCAGCTTGTTACTATGGCGATGGTAAATGTACTGTGCTATTATGGCCACCAAATGCTGGTGCTGTCTTCCAGGGGGCTGCGAGGACAGGGCTTGCTCCACAGGGGATGGGCCAACGTTGGGCGGTTTCAGCAGGAGCAGACGGTTTAGCAACGACAAGGAGATCTCGATAAGGTCAACCAAGTCTACCCCTGCACCCTTCAGTAAACTGGCATCAAGAAAACATTGTTAAAAATACTTTTCACAAAAAACCTATTCAGTAATGAGAATGAAAAAACCAATTTACTATATTGAATAAGAAAAATGAAAGTGCAGGAAATAATTCTGACCATATTTAAACCAAGAATAAAGACAAACATAATTTTTTCATGGATTATTTAAATTAAAAAATATTACAATTTCAAAAAAATCTTATTTGACTGGCAGGCTAAGGAAAAAGGATAGGTAAAAATCAGTAATTTTTGGTTGGCAAAAAAAAAATTTAAAAAAAAAATTCAAGTGCATGCATAAGGCTAAAAGGGACTCCATTTGAGAGAAAAGGGAAAGGTTTAAATACATTTTTCCATGTGCACCAAATTTAACAAAAGAAACAATCACCTGGCTTGTTGAGCCAGGGTCAGCTGGACATTGTCCACTCCAGTGGACACAATCTCAAGCAGAGCCCTGCCAGCATCAGTAAACAGCAGGCTATAAACACAGACTTCTTGGAGTTTGGGGCAACTGGAATTGGCACTAAGAAAAAAATAAAAATTTAAATGAAATAATCATAAAAAATTTGATGAATATCAAACAAAAAAAATAGACCTTAAGAAGAAAAACAAAACCTAACACATCATCTCTTAAAAAAAAACAACAACAGTTTATTCAGAATGCACTTTAAAAATAACAAACAAAATCTCTTGCACAACAAATTTAAATTATTGGCAACTACAATCTGTGACAGACGAGCAACTGGTTCAGCAACACTTAATTGAGTGCAGAAGTAGAGAAAATGAAAAATAATCTATTGAAAAAAATATTGTTTATCTCACCCAGCTTTGTCAGGAAGTTGACGCTCTTGCAGGTTTAGAAAGTTGAAAATTGTGTGAAAGAGATGTAGACACTTCTGACCTGCATAATACAAAAAGTTAAAATATTTTAAAAAGCTACCAATTATTTATTGCCGTTAGCAGCAAGCGTAGTGACTTATGTTAAATTAAAAAAAACATAAAAACATGTCCTTGAATTAATTCTGATCTTTAAGGATTGTAAAGATTAAAATAATTTAAAAGGTTCCAATCAATGTTTCGAAGGCACACCTCAACATAAATTTTATAGATTACCGATACTCTTGCACTGGTCAATGTCTACATATCGCCACTTGTGGAATCGTGGGAACACTTCTCTGAGTATGAACAAAACACTGGCCATGTGTTCATCTTCCCCTCCTCGCTTGGATGAACACTGAGAAAATGAACATATCCAAAAAAAAAAAGAAAAAATTAATTTCCAAGCAACGCCATTTTCTCCCATTTCCCCAAATGTTATCATTTTTTTTTTCTTTCATAAAAAAACTATTTTAATCTTTTCTACAAAAAGATGGCAGCTAAAATTGACAGGAATGGCTAGGGGCATGATAGCAAAAAGGGAGGGAGGAGGGGAGAGGGAGGGATGGCGGGAGAGAGAGGGAGGGAGAGATTCAACCAAAAAAAATTATTCAGGCTGTTACCAAATGCCTCAAAATGTTTTATCTCTGTAAAATTTTTCACATGTTGGACATCTATAACCCACATTTTCCTAAGACTTACCCCTTCAAGTGACACTTTTCACCAAGTTACTGTGTTCAGGTGTTTTTTATATGATACCCCATTGTCTTTGCTTAAAAAAAACTCACCCGAACCAGCTGGGTCACAAGGTCAAGTACGGCTAAGGTCACACAGTAGATCCCTTGAGCACACTCAGTACCAGCCAACACACACCCATAGAGACCCTGGTTGACACCATCTCCACTATAGTAAACAAATTCAATTAAATCATTTATAATCACACAATTTCTTTTTTCAACTCCTACAAAAACTTTTGATTCATTAATTATTTGTGTGCAATCAATTTGATTGTAAATCTTTTAGATTCATAAATCATATATTAAATTTACGAATGACCTGTTTCCTGTAAAGAAATTATTTACAAATGTTTCAATGTATATCGCACGGCTGGGCAATGTTAGACCTGAGGGACAGATCTGGGCAGCGGACAAACAGAATTGGTCAATACATGTTCTATTTTGACTCATTCCTTTAGACATCTTGTTTCAAAGGGTGTAACATACGTGTTGAATAATAATGTTATCAAGAACTGAAGACAGATCATATATGTGGTCAGATGGCCCAGCTTGAGGATAATTGTGACAGGTGACTGGACTTATGTCAGAATGGAGGACAATTTTTTTTTTGAGTCTAGAAGTGACTCAATGCTCTTAATTGGATTCCCCACAATTTTTAGTATTCCTCTCTGCTGCCAGCTAATTTTGATTGAAAATGACCACTTAAGGAAATAAATATTACAAGGATAGACATACATTGGTTTTTAAATAAATTATTTTTATGCAAGTACCAGCTGATTTAAAAGGGATTGTCACACTTGAATTGGTCCTGTTTTGGACATAGGGATGGCATAGAATTTATTTTTAAGAATTATCACTCAAATTTGTATTTTTTGCCATTGTTGCTGGTTTTTTTTTTCCTTCTTTTTTTCGAGCTGTTCCTTTGCCCAGAAAAGTAACTTGTTCATTATTTCCTCTTTACTCCAGCTTGCACTTTTTTAACATAAAACCTTCAGATTGAATATGAAATAGGCTGTGAAATTTAATAAATTTAAGAGAATCTTACCTTAAAACTTCTGAATAGTCATCAATGTTTTTGCTGAGGAAAGGTAGAAGACCGGTTTGTTTCAGATGATGTGACACCTGGAACAAAAAAATAAATAAACACACCTAGAGTATTAAAAAAAATTGTTATTATTAAAAGGGGTCAGCTTGACATGACCACTTTCTATTTGAAAATTATTCTTAAATGTGAAATAAAAATAATTGCAGATTATAAAACAGATTTTTTTTCCCATTTAAATAGGTAGACACATATCTTTAAATTAACACTTATTAAAATTCTATATATTTAATTCAGCAATCAAAGTGAACATAACAAAAATTTAAATATTTTTTTAAATAGAATTTCCAATATTTAATTTAGGTCCACTCATCACTGTACTAAAAATTCCAGGGTGTTTACATAGGCAGCAACCATGAACGCACCTCAGGATAGAACCCAGGCACTGACAGACACAAGCACTGGATACTATAGGCAAGTAGCTCAAGTGGGGCAGGGCTCAGTACAGCAAATCTAATGGTAATAGATTATTGAAGGTGTTAGTTAATCTTTTATTTTTTACAAACGTGAATTTAAAAAAAAAAAAAATTAAAACGAAAAAACCCAATGAATGAAGAATGTGGACAGAAGTTGAAAGTCATAATTACATATTGTTATAAAATGCAGGAAAAAATTTTCTGGAAAGGTCCCCTTAATATTTTCACCTGAGACTTTTATGCATCTACATTTAGTTATCTAAAAAAAGTTCAAAATCACATTTATTCTAAATGGATTTGGGTGCAACCCTGACCCAACATAGTAAAAATGGTATTACTTGGATATTTTGTTGTCTCTGTGTATAGAATATCCAAGCAGGAACCTCAACTCTGTCTATAGGTTTCCTGCTTTGATTAATGTACTGTGTCATGTGAAACAGATTTAAAAATCATTGAAAGAAGTGATTAAAAGTAAGTTAAAAAGTGAATATAGCAATCACGTCTTGCCCTTGTCAAGCAGCAGTTACATAGTACAATGTAAACACGACAAAAATGACAAAAAGTCACCTCAATATCAATTGGTGGCAGAGCCTAGTGATCTCTGAGAACTCTGGGACGGAAGTGGGGTCAGAGGTCATGACCTCTTTGACCAGTTTTGTCACCATGGTCACCTTGAGCAGCTGTTCTGTTTGCACCATGCCTAAAGAATGAAAGCAATTAAAAGTTTGTCAAAACTAGTCCTAGCAGAAGTGCTTGGTGAGTGGCATCCACTCTGAAGGTTTTACATGGAAGTTAGGGTTACATGAAAATTTATGAAAGCTTTCTAAAGAACCATAGAAATTAATAAAATCAAGGGTCAATGATAGCAGTCACTACTACATTAAAATATAAAAATCATTAATAATCTAAATTATATATCAAGGACTAAGGCTATATACATTATTTTAACAATATATAAGCCGAAAATGTCCCAGCAAAGTCTTATGGGAACATGAAATGACTTACCAGCTCCGTGTGACACCTGTGCCAACAGTTCGTGTATTTCCCCCATCAACATGTGCCAGGCATTGAAACTTGTGTCCCAGCAGATGATTTTGTGCCCAACAAAGTGAGGCCTTGTTGCTGTGGGAAAAAAACAAAAAATAATCAAATATTTTGAGATCTCATCTCTCAGCTGGGGTTTGGAGTTATTTATCTTAGAAATAATTTAATAGTTGAAATTTTCATGTTATGGGAATGAAATATGTACCTCGTCCTGTGCTAACTTAGCCTATTATAAAAAAAATTAATGAATATTGTAAAAAAAAATTTTGTTTGCTATTATAAAATTATTGCATTACCCAGCCCAGCAATTTGTTTTCAGAATCAACCATTGTTTTATGGTTAAAGTATCAAACATTGCCAGCAGAGTCTTGATTTTAAAAAAAAATCATGAAATCACTTGTAAAAAATCTCAAGTTAATTTATTTATGCCAGGGCTATTAGCAGCTAAATACCCAATTACAATTTATATCACTAACATGTATGATGCCTAATTTATGCAAGTGCTATTGGTAGCTAACCATGTAATTAAAATTTATATCACAGACATATATAATGTCTAATTTATGCCAGTGCTATAATGCCATAAAAATTTATATCACCAGAACTGTTTGCCCTCAAACTCTTAAAATCGTACAATATCACAAAATCGATCAATACCTTATATTTATAGTAAAAAATAAACATACAGTATATATGTTACGGTCAATGTAAATAATTGGGCATTAATTATAATTCCCCGGCAATTTAAAAATTACCCAATGGGATGTGACAAAATGATAAATTATATTGAAAATATTACATTGCCCGGGTATTATCAATAATGATGGAAATTGAGTGGGCAATTTGAGAAAATTTTTATTCATATTTCTCTACATACAAAAAATAAGAGGATATTATATTAAAATAAATTTTTTAATAACTAAAAAAAAAATAAAGAAACAAACTGGTGGTGATAAAATAAGTATAAAAAATACGTACGCCTAACTAGAAAAACATATTAGGTAGGTACTTACAAATACATATACACACAAAATGTCAAATCCTAGAGTTTCTATTTAATAGAGCAGCTTCCACTTTGGTGACATTTCAAGTTATATAGCTTTTTTCTTTACAGCACTTGAGCTTGTCAGATTTACAGCCACATCGACTACAGTCTTGGCCCTCAGTCTTGGATGACATTCTTGCACATTCTCTTAGTGAAATCTCTGACTGAGGAATTTTTTCGGCATCAATAAACTTTTCATTACATATGGTAAATTGGTTCCTAGCATAAAGTTGATTTAGGATTCCATGTTTCGTGCCTAATTTATAAAGGTTGGCATCTGTTATTTCAAAAATAAATGCCAAAATATTTCTTCCATCGGTGCGGCCTCTGTCGACATCTGGGACTCGAGCTCTAACTGTGTCACGACTTTTAGCGGCAGGGTATTTTGACTTAGAGTTTTGAAACATTTTTTCAGCTTGTTTTTTTTAGATTGCTTGCTGAAATCTCCCTAATTTTTTTCCCATTGGGATACTCTGAGGAATCTTCATAACCTTCATATGCGCGTTTTTCATGACCGGAGACTTGAATATCAGATGGCTCGGAGACATTTATTTCTCTTTCGTTGTTATGGAAATCAGATTTATGCCACAGTACAGTTTATGCCCCTATGATGAGATCTGTTCTTCATAATCTGAACAAAACGTTTGCCTTCTGACCATTTTCTGCTGTTATCATCTTCCAGCCACAAACAAAGCATATTTTTCCCTTCCTGATTTGCATGTTCTAAGGAGCCCTGACTTTGAGTGTCTGGGCTTCCCATCTTTAACTCGGGCCACATGCTACATAGTTCGTTAATAGTATTGTTAGCAAATTCTCTCCTATTATCGCTTTGCAAAATAGTAGGCGCACCAAAAATGGTAAAATATCCAAAAGCACATAAGCTACTTTTAAGAGAACGAAGTTGAATAAATTTAGTTATATATGATCTTGGTGTACAAGTATGAATTTATATTGATCATCAGCTTGTGACTGCATGTCGATTAAACCAATTTGGCATCTTGAGTTCTATTTTACTTAGTATCGGCCAGTGAGAATCACACCATACGCACATTGCCAAATTGCTGTCATTTAATTAAAGTGACCAGAGAAATAATAGCAGTATTTATAATGACCAGGCATTGTGATAAATTATCCTAGATTGTCGTAGAAAAATACAAAATTATTAAATTGCCTGATTTTATCGGTCATTATTTATAATGACCAAGCATTGTGAAAACTGCCAGAAATAATCTAATTGACCGTAACATATATATTGTATACACCTCAAAATCGTACATTGTACGGCAAAATCGTAAGAGTAAACAGGTCTGTATCACTAACGTATATATATGAAGCCTTAATTTTTAAACTGAGCTACCTGCCGTGTTAGTTTCATATCCCCGGCAACCAGCATTGATGTAAAAATCACCTGAAAAAAACATTCAAACAAAAGTTGACAAACTGGCAGCGAATAAAAACAACAAATATGCTTTGAAGTAAATAGTTTCAGGTGGCCGTGGAGCACAAGTTTTCATTTCTCTGCATTTTTACTATTTAAATGAGAAATAATTAAATACCAAAAGAAGATTCTATCTAAAGAAGTCTCACTGGATATCATACACAAATATTTATTTACTAGAAATAGCCCTTAAAACAAGGGGTGGAGGCAATGCGTTGAATTCCTATCCACTAAAGTTACTTGACAAAACATGCATTCAAGTAACACACTTTACAAGACTCGCAATTAGTGTCAACTTTAAGCAATTTTATTTTACTCGCCTACTGCACACAGTGTTATAAGTTACATAGATACCTAGAGAATTATCATGTGTGATGCACAGAATAAATAAAAAACAATAATAAATGTCTCTCACTATTCTGGTATGGGTATTTCTTCCTCTGGAGTACAAACACCCCTGACTCCCCTGAAAATTGCAGGTCTTGGGCATTGCTGTTGTCAAGCAGCTCTGTGTACCTGTTCAGCGACAGGAGGCCGGCCTTGACCTTCACCAGAGATTCAAGAGTCATCATTAATTAAGGTGCATGTTTTCATTCCTCTAAGTTCATTAATTTCTGAGATTGTTCCTACCTGTTACACATGCTAGCAGGGTTGATTAATTAAAGCAAAACAAAAGATCTACAAGGGCTGAGAATGAGGGGCTGGTGTGGTTCGTTACCTTCTTGGCACTGTAATTGCTGGCACTCGCAAGTGAGATGTTAAGCTGAATGAAACAACTGAAGTCCACAGGGAACCAAGACTTGGCAGACTTGTACAGAATGGCCAGCCCCTCTGATTCACCCTGTGAGATGCAGACATCAAACAGTTTGAGAAGAAAACAAAAAACCAGATACAAATTAAATATTTTTTTTTCTTCTTCTTTTACTACTAATAACTTAGCAAAAAAAAATCATCAGAATTATTTTTCTTTTAAATTTAGTGCAAAGTTAAATTTAAAAGAAAACAATATTTCTGATTTTTTGCTAAAAAAAATCCAAAAAAAAAAATCATCAGAAATAATTTTTTCTTCTAAATTTAACTAAATTTAAAGGAACATAATTCTGATGATTTTTTGCTCAATTATTTTAAAAGAAGCCATTTAAAATGAGAAAAAAATGGGGTTGGCGCTCTCAATTTTATGAAGCTTCTGGAGAGTATTTCTGAAACATCTTTTAAGGAGATAGACTTAAAACTGTGACCAGTCAGTACACACTTAGATACAAAAAAATTCTAGGACACAGAAATGACTATTTTGAAACCATTGCAGGAAATGTTACCTGTTCCCAAAATGTGTTGGCAATGAAGTTCCAAGAAAGAAGTTTGCTCACAATCCTGTACAAAGGCTGCAGGAAGAGACAGAAAAACATGACATTGTACAGACGACTCTGAGATATCTGGAATGCTATGAACACAGAATGGAGGCGTACGTCAACACCCTATTAAAAACTATGGCAGAAAAGCTTAAACACTAAATCATACCACGACAGTCCCTACCTGGACGTCAGCCATGGTGGACTGAAGCATACTTAGCAAACCTCATGTATTGCAATACCTCCCTCAATTATGAATAGCTGAGTTAGTTACAAGATTTTTAAGTTCTTATTTCATATGCTCAAAAAACTAACCACCCAGGGCAATACTAGCTCACTGATAAACTATTCATCATCACTAGCCAAGAATCTCCAATATTTTCACATTAAAATATATTTTACAGACTGAAACTTTTTGTTACATTTGCATATAAAATTACTTTTAATTAAGCTTAATTTTAAAAGAATTTTTAAAAAAAATTTCCTCATGGCTTTCGCATATCCAGGTCTTTAAATATTCATTAACAAACACTATGCTGATAGGAAAATAGCTATACAAATAGTCAACACCAATTCATTCTAAGTTAATTATTAACATTTTTGAATTAAGAATAAACTCTGGAAACTCTATACTTTTCAAAGGTGGCATGCACTGGTGCGTAATGTACATTAAAAGAAAAAAAATTATCTGCTTATTTAAGCAATTACAAAACAATTCATTTTTCTGGTCAGTTTCCTTACCTCTGTGTTCCCCAGGGACTCCTCATGGAACAGGGCAAGTAATGTTGAGATGACCGAGTAAATGATATAATGTGCGGTGGCTGCCATGTCCTGAAATTTATTCACCATTTTATAGGTAGATTATAGTAATCAGAATGAAGTAATTATTAGGACTTTAAAAAAAAAATATACTCTGAAATTGGCCAAAATACTTGAGGAGATTAGTGCTAAATAACAATAATTTTTTTAAAAAATTAACAAGACATTTACAAAACATCAGATAGTAAACATTAATGTTATACGACATTCAGCAAATACATTCATCTAGCTCAAGTAACAGCAAAATCATTTTCAAATGCATTTCACCATTTCAAAATGTATCCTGGCCCGTTTTTTTCCTAAAAATAACCCCCCCCCCCCAACTATAAGGAGAGTAGAATTAATGTTATATAATATAATTAATTTTTTTTTTGTAATACATGTGTGCATTATTCTATTTGGCGGGTCAAGAGTCAAACTGACGAGCAGAGATTGTTTTGCACGGCAGAAATCACCGGTCATACTCACAGACTTCCCTGAAAAACTTTCATATTCCAAGAGCTCCATCAGAAACTCAAACACCCCCAGCTGTAAAGCAACGTTTCCGTAGCCTCTGGCCCTGGCAAACGCCTTGGCCGAGCTGACCGTCTCGCCACCCGTTTCTTCGGTCTGGCTGGCCTCCCCTAGGATGTACTGCAGGACCGACCAGGCCAAGTTGAGGGGGCCATGGGCCGGGTCAGAACGCAGCTGAGAGAAAATTGCATCCACTTTCTGTTCATGGAAATTGGACAAAGATTAAGTCCTTAGCTCATATCTGGTTCATGCATGTAACCTCACACACTGACCACTGAACAACTTTTATTCAATCATTACTATATTTTTATATATATATATATATATATATATATATATATATATATATAAAATGCCTTAAATGGTAAATTATGTACAAAAGTATCTATTTGCTGTAAAAACTATAAGTACTAATCTAATGAAGTGTTTAATAATTCAGTAGACATCCTCTTCTATTTTTGTTTTCTCTCCACCATCGCTACCTTATAACTGATTAAATTTTTAAGGAATTATAAATTATTGATTAATGTTTCCAAGTAAAATTAAACTTAGTGAAGAGTTAAAATTTATCATAGAAACCTATTGGATGTCATTAATAAATTTTTTAAAAATTGTAATAAAACACACAAAAAAAAAGAGGTAATTTCATCAAAATTTCTGTTAAGATAAGCCTTAAAGTGCAACACTTTTATGTCTTAAAATTTCACTAACCTCAATATTGGAACTGTTTCCCAGGATAAAATGATCTGTTAGGCTAAGAGAGCAGATAGGCGCATAAAATAAAAATTACATTGTGATCATAAAAAAGAAGTGATTTCTAAATTATATAATAAAAACACCCTGCTGAATCGCTCTAACAAAATTTTGATAAAGTGGCTTGTGCATCGAGTGCATTTACTGCACAGAGCATACCTGGTGCACTGAAATATGTCAATAAAACATCCTTTTTTAAAATATTGATCAAATGACTTGTCCACTGAGTGCATTTACTGCACAGAGCTGGTGCGCAGTGACATGTCACAAAAATGAACTCACGTTTCTTTTTTCTTCAACTCAAAGGCTATTAAAACATCCAGGCCTTCTAACAGGATTAAAACTTGCAGGTACCTGCAATAAAACATACATCAATATTTATATATATAAAAAAATCCATGTTACTTCAGAGATTATGTATTTTCATAAGGAGAATTAAATATGAAAATATTTTTAAAAATTTTAAGTGATGGCCCCCAAATGAGTACTCATCACTCTCAAAATCTAAATTTAAAATCTTTTATAAATTAAAAAAATGCAGTGTTAACACTTTTATGTTAAGTTGTAAATTACTTATCTTAAACCTTTCAATGTTATTACACACACACATTTATTTCAATCCCCAATAACAGGTCTACATTGCTACTGCATGGCACTTTCTTCTAAAAAAGCTCCACAGTTTGAAAACCCTCTTAAACAATTTTTTCATAAACATAGGCAGAACTATGGCTTTTCTATAAACAAACATCACAAATAATTATTAAATCTATCATTTTTTAAATTTCCTTTTTTTTCCTTCAAATTTGAGTTGCTTCATAAGTATCCCTTTCGTGCTGTACCATCATCCTCAGTTAAGATTATTCCCATTTAAAAAAAAAACTCACCCGATTCTCTTGACTAATTTATCCATCTGTGCATCCAGCAAATGTTTAAAGCTCTGACTATAGCCGAAGCTGTCATTCTGTCAATTACGAAAATAGACCAAAAAAATAAATGCATGTGAAACCAATCAAACATGAACTATAATGGCATTTACTCTAGGATATTTTATAAGTAAGAGATTGTGTGAAGGAAATGTTAGACAAGGATATGTGAAAGCTAGCCTTTTGATTGTCCTGTTGTTCTTTTTTTGTCCTTTAAGCTCCACAAATCATTCTCAACTATTTTCCAGGAATTTTAGTTGCCAAACATAGCTTTCTGTCCAATAGGACCAGAACCAGGCCTGGTCACACTGGAACTTGCAATATAGTATAATATAGTCTGTGGTGCTACAGACCATGTAGGGCTTTTGCCTGCCTCACCACTTCCTTCCACTCAGACCTAACTAATGCCTTTCTTTTCCTAGCTTGGACTTTCAACGGCTGTAGATCTTCAGAATAGTGCTATACCATTTCAAAATCTTACTATACCATATTGTAAGAGTAAATAAATACACATACAGTATAATGTATGCAATAACTAATCGTATCCCATGTCTAACATAGGCCACGTCTCAAAGTAAATGACTGATGTTTATATATTTCTATACAGTGCATCATTGAAAATAATTTGTGCCCCTCATTTGCTACTTTGATAAATAAAGATATGGTGGGGGATCGGAAATTGAGGACGTCCGCCGAAGTCACTAGAACAAAAGTGGGGATGGGGGCAAATGTTTTCCTTAAGGACTTCAAGTGGTTGGTTAAAGTCTTTCAGTCTCTAGAATATCTCACCCTGAATTTTGAGCACAGCTCTACAAACGTATCAAAGTCCATCTCAATGTCTTTATAATAGATTAGCAGCAGTTCCAGCAGCTCCACTTGCTCCTTGAGGTTCTGGAGGGCCCAACTCATGATCTGCATACGATTCTGAAATACGAGCAGAGAACAAATGAATTGTGGGTCAACCCATATCAAAATATTGAAAAGGTCTCTAAGGTGAGGGTAAACAAACAAAAAAATAAATAAAAATAATGAAAATTATCTTACACAGATACAGATCAGAATAAACTTTAGAGTATAATGGAAATTCTTACCATAAGTGGACCATTGGTGTCCTTGTTTGGCAGGGAAGCATTGCAAACTTCCACAAACTGATTCAGAATCTGAAGTGAAGTGTTCATTTTGAAATTTAAAATCCATGATACTAACCAGCACAGGAAGTACAGATAAAAAGGGCCAAAATACACAAGAAAGCAAAATTTAATGGAAAGACATGTGTAAGTAAGCTTCCTATTAAGGCAAAGGGTTAATTTATTTGCAAGACATCGATCAGTATGCATTTACTGATAATAATTCTCAAAGCATGAAAACAATGGTATAAAAGAAACAAACAGTCATTAAAGGTAGTTTATTAATTTATTTAAGCCAACCTTTTTGCCAAGAAGGTTTTGGCCCAGCATGTCCTTAGCGAACTTGGTAAACACATCCTGCACAAGTAAGCAAAGCAAGCACTTGAAAATAAAGTAATGGATTAAAATGAAGGAATGGATGAAAATGAAGGAATCGATGAAAATAAAGGAATGAAAATAAATTAAAAACTGGAGAAAAATGAAAAATGTAGTTAAATCCTTATTTTCATTAGAAAAGAACCAAGTAAATTTATTTAAAGAAAATGTCCCGGGATAGGCTATAATTGAATTTTCTTTCTGGTGTCAGTTCGCTGCCATAAAGTATTGACAGGTGTCAATGAAGATGTGTAAACAGCAGGTCATATCTTCTCAGTGTTCATTCTTAGCTATAAATGCAGTCATGTAAGCTTCAGCAGATGATGCAGCAGTCCCTTCAGGAGATGATGCAGAATTATCCAACCACTTCAACCTATGTTTTAAGAGCATCGTTATTTACAACCACCAAGTGTTGGGTCAATTATACAATAGAGCTTAGTATTTCTGTTGCCAGTGGGGAAAAAAAATATTTTTCCAAGTGAAATGGGTAAACCTTATGATGAAATGAGTTATATACTGTTACATTCCTGCACTATTCTCATCATTTATGCTTGCAAAAGGGTGGGATTGTTTGTCTTGTAAACTAAAAACAATATGATTGACCTTGTAAGGATGTTCCCCAGTGAACCAGGACTGCATTATCTCTCTCAGACATCTCAGCAGGTACAATCTTTCCCCGTGGTAGAAGTCTTGTATCTTCAGGATAAGTGTCTGAGAATGTCTGTCATGGCCGAGGATATGCTGCAAATATACAAGAAACGAGACAGTTGAGACAGCCAAAATAACTGCAAGTAATACTCTTTAAAAAAAATGAGTTTTATGTTAATTCATTATAACTTAGCATGTTCTAGAGCGCTAGCAAAACACCTGAACTCTAAACAGTTTAAATTTAAACATAAAACAAATATTAAAGGAAATATGCGGAAAGTACAAATATATTAAAATCAGAGGCGGGGGCTCTTTTAATGATTAAAATATAAATATATTGTAGAACAATATCTAAATTTCTATTTTTGGGGGTGTTTTTAAACAGGTTCAAGTTCAAGAATTCAGAAAATTTTTCCAAACCTTCAAAAACTTTTTTTTATTAAAATAAAAATTCAAAGACTTATTAATTATCATGTTTGACAGAGTAAAATGGGCACTAAAAAAAAAAAACAAAAAAAACTCACCTAATTATAGCACTGATAAAAAATTCTTTATCATGTTAAAGTTTATACAATGCATCGTAGCCAGCTTATCCTTGTATAGATATACTTTGCTTTTTTTAAATATAACAAAAAGTTATGCACAATGTTGTATACATAATAGCTAGTTTATCCTTGTCGAGATATGACACAAAACTATGTGCAACGTTATACACATTGGTTCAGCTGAGTTATGCACCTGCTCATAAAAGAATTAGTCTAAACTAATACAGATCTGCAGCAGTTTTCAACATTTTCGTGGACTTCCCGTGTTAGCAGGCTGAATTTTTTTATAAAAAATGTTTGAATGCTTACATTGATTTCTTTCTGAGAACCCCTGAATTCTGTGAGAAGGTAGGCACAAAACAGATCATAGCTCTGTACCTCATCAAGACCCTGAAATTATTCAAGCAAATTTAAAGACATTTTATCTAAATGTAACACTTATTTAAAAGTGAATGAAGAAAAAGAAAAATTTTAAGAAAACTTAAAATAAATCTAAGGAAATCGGAAAAGGTGGAAGACACTAACATTTTTTCTGCTTGTAAATTTAAGTACTGATCTTATCACTGCTTCCTCTATTCTCAATCACTTTTTACTCTCTCAAAAAGTTCAGAAACAGGTGCACTGCTAAGTAGCTATATGAGTATTGGGAGATTTGTGGTGTGGGAGCATGTGGTCACCACACCATTTTGCGGAAAATAAATACTGAACATTTTGAAACTGAAGAAATGTTAATTTCAATGCAACCAAGGGATTTTAAAGAAAAAAAATCAGGATATGTCTACCATTGTAGTAGAATTTATTTAGATTTTTAATGTATATTTGCTCAATCAAAAACTTATGAATAAAAAAAACAAAATTACTTTCATGAAATGAAATATTGATGCCTGTTGAAGTATTTATACTTTAAAAGATGAATTGAATTTTTTTTATCTAGCAAGAAAAAAATATAGTCTCATTCTATAAATATTTTTTAATGGGCATCACAGAAATACAATTTTTAAGTGAATAAGGCAGTGACAATATTAACTTTCAAAAAATAAAATTAATACCTTTCTTTTTTAAAACAGAACTCAAAAGGCTGAAATACATATGACTATTTTCATAAGACAAAAGAACAGAAGAATTTGATTACAATTTTTATTTTTTTATGTTACCAAATCTGACTTACCAAAAACTGGCTTAATTTGATAATGAAATCTTGCTGAACTTTCTTCAGATGTTTTTCTTTCTTCAGTGATTCTCCAGGTGTTGAACTGTAACCAAAATAATTATTAAAAGGATTTACAACAAAAACAACAAAAACTGAACCATATTCCCTTCACTTAGTGGTAATTTATGGTAATTGAAATGTTTTTTTTCTTCCCCTATTTACAAAATTATATAACACTTATTGTAAAATGTGAACAATTTCTGAGTATAAAATTGATATGAATAAAATAGAGAAAAGAAATAACAAAAGTAATTTACAAGTATTACAACTTAAAAAAGTCCAACTATTTGTAGTTAATCTTCTAAAGTGAGGGGGGAAAAAATAATATCAGAAATAGGTTTCAAAATGTTTTTGTTACATATTTTTTATTAGTTATCAAAAGAAAATAAAGGGCTTGATATATTTTTGATACATGGTTTGTTTCCTACGTGAATACCTAAAAAGAAATCATTTTATGTAGACATGGCAGTAATATTGAATGTAACCAAATGGCAATCTTTTCAATAATATTTTAAGGGATCTAGAATTTATTAATCACACTGCTAATAATACTTACGCGTACCTCGGTTTTTTATAGAAAGAAATGCCTTCCATCAGTTTATCCCTGCACTTGATGAGCTCACGTTCCACATATTCCTATGCAAGAATAATTTTAAAATTGTCAACAACAAAAAATACCTAACAAAGTTACAGCACGTAAATATGTAACTGCACTGAGTTGTTTCCTTTAAATTTTAAAAGTATCTGTAATAACAACAAAAAATACCTAACAAAGTAACAGTACGTAAATATGTAACTGCACTGAGTTGTTTCCTTTAAATTTTAAAAGTATCTGTAATAAAATATCATGCTTGAATAAATAATTTAAATACACCCTTATTTCCGTGTAACCATTTTTAAAACAATGTAAAAATAAAGCTATTTTAACTTGCCTGTGGTCGGAGGCTCACATAACCAGTGCCACTTATTGTCTGCCATAGTTGTCTGCTACTAAAACTGTAAGTAAATTAAAAAGCAACCCCTGTTAAAATGTTCCATTCCCTAACCCTAAAATGACTCAGACCATTGGTGCACTGATGGTAATAGAAGAGCAAGAACAACACTAAAGATGTAACAAGGAAATGAATTTAATCTTGTAGGCTAAATATATTATTGAAAATAGACCAAAATACTTTTAGCATGGCATGCATGCCAGACCTTGCATAACAAGTGATTTTTAATGGCACATGGACGACATAAAAATAACAAGGGATTTTCTATGTAGACTTATGCCTCAGATTAAGCTTTCAGTTTTAGGCCATTCTATCCATCACATATTATGTTACAGACCGTCATGTTCTGCTCAAACTGTAAGTTAACTAAGTCTAGTCTAAAATTTGCTTAATTATTTTTTATTAACTAAGTGGTCAAAATCCATGGTCATTGAAAGGCCCAATGGGTGAGACTGAGTAGTGCTTGCTTTTGGTTTATAGGTCATATATGCAGCTGCCTAGAATGGCGTGTTTCAAAGGGAGGGGGGCGAATACTAGAATATATTAAAAATAAAATTTTTAAATGTACATATCATGCCCCTATCTTCCCATAATTTTATCAGTTTAGTTAGAAGAGTAAGTGTTTTACATTTCAATCCCATCATGAGCAAGGATTAAAGCAGATTTTTTATGCCCCCCCCCCCTCGGAATATGTGAGAAAGAAGTATCATATGAGGCAGACTGAGAGTTAAAGTAATAACATAACAAATATTGAAATTTGCAATGCACCTGTTGGAATGGCTGATGATGTTTCTGTATCACATGAAACTCATGTAAAACGTGCGGTAAATAAGAGAACAAAAAATTTTTAAAATCCTTAATTTTAAGTTTGTTTGTTCAATAGTAATGTGGTATGATAATTGTTTTTAGATCAATATATCCAGGAAATTGTTTCAAGAAAGGCAAGGAGATTAGACACTTCTCAGCCTCAGACTGGCGAGAGCTACTGAACTGAGGGGTAGTTGAGTGGACTCTTAGTAAAAAAAAAAAAAGCTAAAGATTACTGATTCAGTTGAGTTGCTAAATCAAACCGTTCAAACAACATAAAGGTAGCTCAAGTAACTGGTTACTCAGTACCGACTCAGTGTCTAAACTAAGTTAACTATATGGAGTGAAAGTTACTCGGAAAGTTGTGGACTGGCACTGGGTGACAACAAACATTCCGAACATTTAGGCTAATCTGCTGTAAGCAATGATGGGATTTAAAAATTCCTTAATGAAATTTAATGATTCATAGAAACTGTTCAATCTACGGAAAGGAAGGGCATGACATTCAAACAAAATGTATCCTTTAAATGATTATTGTAAACATTGCATGCCTTTCTATTTTGGTCCCCGCCATCTTTGAAATCAAGTTTTTCATTACAAAATTTATTTGTAGTAGTCCCCCTTGAGATAGGAATTATAAAAAAGGGGAATCAGATTTTAATGCAGAATAAAGTATGTAATACTAGATTTTTTTTTTTTTTTTTTTTTTTTCCTTCTTTTTTTTTTAAATATCAAGAAACGTACGTAAATTTAACCGTGGCGTCCATGGGCACTCACAGTATATAAAAATGGGGTACCTAAAAATGGTCAATAAGGTGTACCCCACCCATAAAAAAATGTGAAATTACTTAATTATTTTCTTTTTTATTAGAAAAAAAATCAACACAACTACCTAAAAGCGAACTTAAAAAATAATTAATTGGCATCCAGTTTTTGGAATAGAAAAAAAAATACGGCGGAGGCCTATGCGTTAAACGGATGATTTAAAAAGAAAACTTTAAATTAAAGATTGGGTCCATTATATTAGCTGTCTCTCTTTTAAAATGTCACTCATAGATGAATTCTAATTTGCATCCCCCATTACCCTAACTACATTCCCTTTTTAAAACCCTTTTCATGGACTTGGATCCCCTGAAGAATTTTAACAGAAAGAATTATTGTTAATTCTTTGGTAAGAAGTTCAAAATTTGAATATTTTTTTGAAACTTATACATTATGAAATATGTGTGAACCTTCATCGAAGTATTTCAGTGAAGAACTTAATCAACGAAATTTTGGAAAATTACCCTCTGTTTGTCAGTTAGCCGAAAAAAAAATATTGCGGCCAACTTACGTCATTATTTCTTGGTAACAAATAGCCTAATAATGTTTTGGAAACCAACCGCTTTTTCTTTGTTGATAAAATGATTTTGGCCTATTGTCAAGTCCCTTTTATGTGGTGTATCATTTGAGTTTTAGATAGTCCTACTGTTAAACTGTTTAATGTTTTAAAATCTTTGAATCTTAATTCATAACCCACTTCCTCTATATCTTTTGACTGAATATCAGATAAAATACTAGAAGTTAGGGTTCCTTTCATGCAGACTTTTAAAATCTAAACTTTTACCTTAAGAATATTTTTTTCGTAATAGCTTTTCCATTTGCTTTATGACCGATAATAAAGTAATTCCATCACACAAATTCGGTTCATTTGATGATCCAAAAATTTTACTCTTCTATCATCTTTAGAATTTCCCTAGAAATTCATGTCCTTAAAAATATGAAAATGCGAATTAATTGTTTGTAGAGTATGGTAGTATATAGAGCGCCACCTCATTTGTGGCTCTACAGTCTACGCTGTTTTTAATCATTATTTACAGACTGCTGTTATTTTATTATCTGTACACAATATATTGAAAATTGCCTCTTTCATACTTTAAATTGATGCTTTCTTTTTAAAATATATAATACAAATTTGAATGTTATTCAGCGAAAAAATGTGATCATCAATTCATCATGTACGAACATTAAGAATAGTCTACTCTGAATTTGAAAGGTGCATAAGTCGAGTGAATAGTCCTACTAATAAGGTTACCAGAAATTCGTTTGAAAGAAATTTCGTCGACGGAAAATTGATCGACGGAAAATTTAGCCAACGGAAATTTAGTCGAATCTTTTTTTTCAGTCCACAGGTTGAAATTTTACGTCAAAATTCTTTTTGAACGCACTTTACTATATATTAAAACAAAATAATGCGTTCAGAAATGCGTTCATATTATATATATATCTATATATATATATATAAATAAATTTGTTCGTCTTCCACACGCGAGTTAAACGAAGGCAATTTTTTACTTGAGAAGTGGCCTTGACTTAAGCTGTATTTTTTTTTTTTTTAAAGTGAGAAAGAGAGTTGCTCAATTTGTCAGCCTCATTCGCTACTCCTTGCCTATTTGATCAAATGGCAAGACTTAGTCAATACGACAGGAAATAGACCAGGATGCAGTAGATGACCAGCCGGGCGTATGTGTTTCACTGTGCTCTTTGTGTGTCCCACTGAGCAGGACTTGTCGGAATTTTCATTGTGTCAATGTCATAAAGCCTGCGGGCCTAGACTCCACCTCCTGAGTTTGATTTCAGAGTTTTCCTCCTTTTAGATGAGTTGCCATCCAGTGTTAACGAGTCCCATATATCTATGATATAATATATCATGACCAGCGCCAGGGGTGGGGGGTTGGGTGGCCTTGGGCAAGTTAAATTTCGCTGGGCCTTTGACGCTACAAACCGCGGTCGATGTGATATTAAAAAACACCATAGACATATTGGTCACAATGAGTCACACAGTGTCGTTCATTTGTTCACTCGTTTAGTTTCCGAAATTTCCAACTTTTGTTTCCACCGCTGCGGTTGAATTTCCCTTGACGCGTAACACTTACCGCGGCTCAGTTGTTGCTCTTGTCGTAGCTGTCAAAATCAAATTCCGAAAACACCCTAAGCTGAATCAGCTAAACGCTCTTAAAGAGACTGAATAATGTAAAAAAAACAAAACAAAAAAAAAAACAACAACAACAACACACACACAAAAATGCAGGCAGCCATCGGGCAGCTAACTAAATAAAAAAAAAATATGTGAGAGTTCCTTATCACCAAAGGTGGTAACAGTGTCTTGTTCAAATGACGAGGATAATTTCGAAAAACTTCTTTTGCAATGTCAACATTATTTTTTATGCGCAATCGCAGTAGTTGGAAAGGATTCTGCCAGTTTTTATGTAATTTCTGTTTGTACTGTACTCATTTCTCTCAAGATCTTCAGTTATGTAAGTAAGTGCGAACCGTCTAGATCGCGTGAATCAGCACTTCTCACGGCCTATCCCAAGACTAGTTGCCAAGTAAAAAAAACAAAAAAAAATAGCATTTACGGAAACATATTCTAACTCTCCACACTTTTTTTTTTTACCGACGAGAACTATTTTTAAGACATATATTTAAAATAAATTCCTAAGCTATTGCTATATTCACGTATCCATAATATAAATTATGATTCTATAGCAATGTATGTATGACTCATGGTTGAGTCTATCTTATGACGTTATTTTTGGATAGAACTCTGAACGTGTTGAATCTCTCCTCGTTATGATCCCACAAAGTTCACGAAAGTAAGAAAATAAAATCACAAATTTTGAGATATTCCTTTGGTGTTCGCATTAATAAATGTGTACGTTTCAATTATTTTTTTTTACCGCCACCCCAAAGATCTTACCGACATTGACGGACAAGTCAATGATGGGGGGCCGAGCGGCCTGACCTGTCTCAAGCTGGTGGTCTGGAGTTCAATCCCCACCAAAGCCAACATCCCACGAACCCCGGATGGATGGGACTCGTTACATACACACACGCACACACACACATATATATATATATATATATACTACTCTGTTTATCATAATTTGATGTCGTATGAATAATATATTATTATTGTATTTTGTATATGGTATAATTTATATAAATATTTAAAAAAGCATCCTTTTTCATAAATACATTGTTTTAAAAAACCGACCAGGGCTAACCATATAAACTGTAACACACATACACACACACACATATATATATATATATATATATAAATATATAAATATATATATATATAATTTAAAAGAATAAAATAAAAGTAACGAAATGTTTCAATTTTTTTCTATTGGTATAAAATTGCTTTGTCGTCCTCATCAAGCTTTGTAAATTGAAAGTAGCAACTCATTTTCAAACACCTGAGCATCTAGGAACCACTCCAACCGTGTGGCGACTTTCAGTTTTGTGGAGAAACGTTTCATCAAATGTTTCTCTGTACTTTGAACTCATGGAGTAATACACAAGGTTCGTCACAGAACTGCTGACGGCCTCGAGCGTGATCGTCGCCTCCTGCACCGCAAGGAAAGTCGGACTCGCGAACGCATCACTGTAGCCGGGGACCTTGGCGATCACCAAAACTAAACTGACACAATTGGCGAAGGAGCAGACGATGAACAGCGATGATATCGAAGAAATCATTTTCGCGATCCGCTTATCCCGCAGTTCCCGGGCGTGGTTCAAGCCAACCGCCAGCCCGCAGCCCTTCCGCCACGTTGATTTCACGCGTAGCTGAAGGATGATGACCCCGGTGCAGGCTGCGTTCAAAATGTAAGATCCGAGCTGGGCCACGACACTGTACGTCGTGCTGATGCTTTCAAGGTACGGGCCGTTCTCGGCGTAATAAAACCCCACTGCGGTACTGTTGCCGGTCGACACGTCCCCGATGCGTCTCGCGATGAGAAACGGGGACACGCCCGCCAGTGCGACCAAGAGAATGAGACACAGGGCGAGGGTAGAGGACCGGGGAGTGACGATGTGCTTTATCTTGAGTGGCATGGCGATGCACAGGCATCTCTCGAAGGTGATGAGCGTGGTGATCCACCATGCGATTCGCGTGAAAGTTCCACGGCTGACTGCTAGATGATCCAACACAAAGATAAATAAAATTGTAAATTGAAATTTCAATGAAGCACGTAAAAAATTTTACTAAAAAAAAAAATTCATGAAATAACGTACCAGTTCATAGGTTCAGTGGCGTATCTAAAACTAAATGCCCCCCCGGGAAAACCCCAAAAGATGCGCCCCCCCCCCCCAAATAAAAGAATCCCAGCAAACACACGTTTATTTTAAATGTTGGTAAAAAACATTATTAAAAATGACTCGTGGGGAGGTCGTATCCGTCTCCCCCCTCCCCCCCCCCACCAAGGCACGCCATCAGATACATGTCTGCAAGAAATACAAACTTACCAGCTAACACATAGATGACGTCAGTGCCCAGGTAGGAGAGGTCCCAGGACAGGAGCACATGTATGTAACTAAGACTTTTCCAGGACAGACTGGCCAGACTTCCAAAGTCTGCTATGGACAGACAAAGCAAATTAACGTTAACGGAAGAGTTAAAACTCTGAAAGAAAAAAAAAAGATATCAATTACGTTATCTTACTGTTACATACTTTTATATAAGCAACTAATCACTGTACACAAAGCAGAGTAAGTTTTGTAAAATTAAAAAGCCATCATAACTGAACATAGTGTTGGTGTAATTGTTTAAAAGATTATTTGCTATCACTCACGCAGCCAACAAAATTAGTCCAATAGTTTTTTTTGTGTGGGATTTTTATTTTAAAAAATGTGGGAGAGGGTGTGTGTGTCTATTATTGAATTATTAAAAAAAAGAAAAAGATCCTTCGGGTAAAGACAATGTCTGTCTAAATAAGTCTGATTAATGTGACAACATCGTCACTTGAATTATGGACCGAAAAAAACGTAATTAAATGAAAAGAAATTAAGATTTTTTTCCTCCCACATCACACGTACAAGTAGGCTATAGTCACCTGTTTAGCGAATACGATGATATTAACGATATTCGCCAAAGCGCCCAATACTCCAACGACGGCGTTCACACAGACCAAGCCGTAGACCGTTCCAGCAAGCTGTAGGCTGTTGACAGCAGCTGTCATCCTCTTCTGTTTATGTTTTGTCAAGTTTACTTCTTACACTGCTTGTAGTGTTAATTATAACTCTAGGTCTTACACTGCTTGTTGTGTTAATTATAACTCTAGGTGTTCTACGCCCATCCCTGTAAAAAAAAAAAAAGGCATATTAAAATTGCATTTTTTTGCCAGCGTTCTCTTTCAGCGATAGGTCAGTGAGGGACATTTTATCACAATGATATTCTACGCACACAATATAGGTGCATTACCCATATCTAGAGTTGCTATTTGATGTTCCCTTATATGATATTTACGTGGAAATGTTTTATGTACAAAGTTTTATTACTTTTGTATTTTTGTTATCTATAGGTGTTATTATATCTTAAATTAAAAAAAAACCATGGTCATCTATGTATCTTTCTGGTAAAAAAAAAAAAAAAAAGTATATACTAGAACAAGAAAAAATATGTCTGTTTGTGCCACATAGTTTCTATATAGACTAATGGATCTTGTTTAATTTTTGGATAAATAATTATTGTTTTTTTTCTTTTTTATTTTTGTTATTTATAGGTTTTATTAGTTCTTAAATTAAAAAAAAACCATGGTTATCTTTGTATCTTTCTGGTAAAAAAAAAAAAAAAAGTATATACTAGAACAAGAAAAAATATGTCTGTTTGTGCCGCATAGTTTCTATATAGACTAATGGATCTTGTTTAATTTTTGGATAAATAATTATTTCACTCCATTACTCAGTAAGAAATCCTGACGGGGTTTGAATAATTTTTTGTTAAAATATCCCGTTCGGGGATGGGGGTCACTATTTGCTTTGTTTTTTTCTCATAGCGGCTATATAAATAAAATGACAAGCAATGATTATCTAAATTATTTTTTATAGTGCCACTGTATTGAGTCCCCTTTCTGGTACTGGTAGTGTTCGTTGCTGCATCCATATACTGGCATCTTTGCATCGGTTGGGGAGCGATGTTGCTATTCTAACAGCTCCTAGCAGATGCCAGGGCAGCCTTGAAGCTTTCGACCGACGTCGAGGCCACAGCGGCATTGTCCAGGTGGTTCCAAGCGATTATTGTGCGTGGGAAGAATGATTGTTTGTAATGTATACTGCACTGTGTTACACACCGAGGCACGGTTAAGCATTTGCTGTTTTTTCGGGTGTAATTGTTGATGGGGTTGTCAGTGGTGAAATCAGTGTTCAGTGAGCGTTTGGCTCTGATCACCTTTAGAGTGACGATCCTATTTTATTTTACCCGATAAATGACTATGCATTTAGCATTGCTGAATAACATTAAAAAACAAAAATAAGACAGATTCTAAAAGTGAGATTTGACTTTAAATCATGGGTTTTGTTCTGTTCCTAGCTTGAGACGTAAGAAAACTGGATTTTCCAAAAATTCAAGGTGTGCAAGAGCTATTATAAAGCTGGCTTTTTATAGGAAAAAAATATAGTCTCTTTTTTTTCAAGGCATGCTGAAAACACTTCATTTTTTTCCCCTCTCAAATGCACGACCGAGGAAAGCCCGGTATATTGGCTTGTAAAATCTAAAGATTACATTAAAAATAACTCAGTAAATCATTAATGAACTTCTAGCTTCCAGTCTAAAGTCACTCTAAATTAAACACAACAAAACGAAACAAAAAACACGAAAGCCCAAGTGTCCCTTTATTAGGAGAATCTGAATAAAAAGAAAATCTGAATCTGCGCGGAAGACATCTAACCCTGTCACGGGACAACGGATTATGTCATAAGTCGAATTTAGTCTTGTCCTATAGATCGTATGCGGTTAGGCATGGTCTCACCGAATCCAAGCAGTTCTCTGAACTAACCAAAAGGACTTAAAATAGGACTAATCCCGAGTCAATCACTTGCATCAAAATGCTTGACTCTGTGGTCATGTATTACACATGAGATCAATGTTAAGTTATATTATTATATTGTCCACGGTCACAACTTACTCTTCGATTTGATGTCAATTTCCCGCTTCGATGTTTCCCAGTTGTAAATTTAATAAGCTGACATCACAACGCATTTCTCTGTCCTTTAATTGTCATTCATCACGTAAGATCTTCTCATGACCAATAAATGCCACAAAATTGTACAAAAATAATAATAATAAATTAATATCAGTTAACGCTATATTTTCACTTGCAGATTTCAATGCGTTTACCGGTAATCGAATGTTGTAAAAGCCAAAGTTAATTCTACCAAGTCAAATATTACTTTAACGTTAAAAAAAAATAAAAATAAAATAAAAAATAATTAATTCGGTATCTAAACAAAGAAACGTGTAAAGTGTTTGTTTGTTGGTTTGTTTGTTTGTTTGTTGTTTTTTTTTTTTTTTAAATTCTTTTCTTTNAAAAATATATAATTTAGACAAATAACTTAAGATAAGCTAAACAATGTAACGCCATGACGTCATGCCCAGCGTGTAATCATAACGCTAATTTACGGGTAGACCCGTTCATCTGTTAGGTTTTTATTCCAGAGCTTTGTAACAGTTTGAAGTCAAACTTGAGAACAATTACAAATATTGATCAAAGCAGGTTTCTCAAAAATTAAAAAAAAAAAAACCCACAACAAATAGGAATATAAATATAATGTCAGCTAATTGTAGGGAACACCGGTCTTGTTGTCAAGAGATACATAATTATAAGAGAATAATAATTGGTAAACAGTTAGTAAACACTCTTTATTTTTTGAACCGGTGTTTTGTTAACTTGTGATCGCTCGAATCTTTTGTTTTCACAAGTCGTGGTAAATTCTTCCCCGTATTCTTTAAACAATATGTTTGACAAACTTTGTTATGACAAGCAATTTAGGGCTCTTTAGTACTAACTTATGAAAGTGAGACAAGTGGCTAATGCAGTGATTCTCAACCTTTCTAATGCCACGACCCTTTAGTACAGTTCCTCGTGTTGTGGCGACCCCCAACCACACAATTAGTTTCGTTGCTACTTCATAACTGTAGAGTATATGTGTTTTCCGATGGTCTTAGGCGACCCCTGGGAAAGGATCGTGCGACCCCCCGAAGGGGTCGCGACCCGCAGGTTGAGAACCGCTGGGCTAATCGGGTGTTTAAAAAACATCAAACGCAACCCCCCCCCCCCCACACATGTTTTAAATTTAAAAAAACAAAAATATATTTTTTTTTGGCGCCCGACCAACGTTTCCTCATGAAATTTTACTTATTGTCATAAATATTCACCAGACACGTGAAGATAGACACAGTTTTAACAATAAGTAAGACACAAGCTTCTGAAAAGTTTTCAAATTTCTATAGATATAGTAGACGGATGCGGCTATTCGGACCCGTTGAGAGTTTGGGTTTATTGAATAAAATATTTAAAAATTATTGTATTGTTTGTAAGACAAAATTTGGTATCAAATGAAAGATAATTGAATGGACTATACGTTTGTAAACTTATTTCTTCAGTTTAACTAAAATAAACGACCACAAATGACATCCGAATAGCATTTAGTCAAAATGGAAACGGAAACCTTTCGCCGCTATTCGGACCCGGGTCCCATTAGACTCAAGCTATTCGGATGTCATTTGTTTTTTTCGTGGAAGGGGTGAAAAAAATCATGACTCACCCCGGTTTGCATTAACACTAATTTTTTATTGAGAGCAATACAATATTTTTTTTTTTGTATTGCTGTTGCTGCTAACCTTGCCGAAACAGGAATGCGTAAGACAGGACGGGCTTCCTATTTGCACAGAATTTCTCAGCAGTTCCGGCTCATAAAAGCAAGAACAAAATACAGGAACTGCTCATTCCTGCCAAAGACAACCAGGGACTATAACAAGCTTCCAAAAAGCTGCAGCTGAGGCGACGACACTGGACACATTTGCGTCTATTGTCTCGCCCCCCCCCCCCCCCCCCCCCCCCCCCCACCCCCCCGTCTACCCCCCCCCCCCCCCAAAGAACCCCCCCCCCTTCAAAACCATGCACAGTTACACCGCGAACTCCGTCTACAAACATAGGAGCCAGTAGGACCAATACATTTGATCGTGGGCCCTCAAAATATAGAAGAAGAAGAAATACAATTGGTTAGTTATACCGCTCTGAATTTTATTCACATACGAATTTTGCATCTCTCAGTTCTCAGTTATAATAGAGAATAAAAAAAAAATATGACGAAAACAACCTAAAAGTCTTTAAGAGTTAATCACCCCAGATTTACTATTAACTCCTTGCTGACCAAAAAACCTTTCCTCACAGCCTGTAAAACAGCAAGTAAAAGATGACACGATAATGTCTCTTACTTTTTGCTGCTAGAAAAGCGAGAGGAAAAAAATACAATGTTATATATTACTGTTTTGGTTTTAGATTTAAACACCGTACCTTGTTCTTTAACCATCAAATTCTCATCAACAAATTTCTGCTAAGTACGTCTCTCGTGTGTCGCTTTCATCTTGACCGTGGAGAGAGACATATTTAATATGCTGCTGATGGTATAACATTATATGTTTGGGTCTTTCTACTCTTTATGATCTTAGAAGAATTGAGTTAAATGTTTGTAAGTTTGCGAGTAAGCATTATTTTATGCACCTGACTAATGTACTGCATATAAAAAAAATATACAAGAAAATTTCATAATGGATATAAATAAATGACATGAATGTTAATTTTTCTACTCAATAGATCCAGGTGTAGAAAACAATCAGTCCTCCGTGTTCATTTGATGGCTGGACTTTCTAGTGTATTCAGAAAAGTTGTCAAATCCCCAAAAAAAATCCCAAAGGTATCGGTTCACAGTATCGATTGCATGTTGATTTTAAATCAGTATTTGGAAATTAAAACGCTGATGATGAAATACTTGAAGAAATTCACCGGGGCCACTTGTCTCGCTTGATGTAATTCATACTGCCACTTGTCACAAGTTCCACTTGTCTAGTTTGACATTATTTCCTTGTGCCACTTGTCCACTTTAATGTAATTCAATAAGTTCCACTTGTCTACTTTGATGTAATTCACAAATGCCACTTGTCTAGTTTGATGTTACTAACAAAAGCCACTTGCATAGTTTGATGTAATTAATAAATGCCACTTGTCTAATTTGATTTAATTCACAAGTGCCACTTGTGTAGTGTGCCAAACGTATCTATACTTGATACATAAGGCTCATAATGCCGACAGTGGCAAACTCTTGACACCACGTGTTCGCCTTGAGACTTGCGGAAAGCGCACTTTCGCATTTGCTGGTCCAACAATTTGGAACGCCCTTCCACTCAATCTCAGAAACATCCAGACACTGGAGTCCTTTAAAACCGATTTAAAGACACATTTATTTCGCAAACACTTTCTGGGATGATTGTCTACCATATTTTCCATTTAATGCATATTGGCTGTGTTGCTCACGGTTGAAATGGGTTGAAAGACTTTGACATTGTATGCTTGTAATTAGTTTTTGCAGTGTTGCGTTTGTTTTAAATTTGGTAAATTATAGATTTGTTTTTTGTTGACTTTGTACCGCGCTTCGAGCCTTTGGGGATGAAGCGTGTTTTTTTTAAAATGAACTTTATTATTATTATTATAATGCCTCGAAGCCAAGGAGGACTTTAACAAGACCCGTCATCGGAGATACGTACGTAGACTTAAGCTGTTGATGGTCTCCAGCGATATCGTAAATTCCCACAAAATAGTTGATTAAAAACAGATCTGTATTTTGAGCTCATGGCGTAGTAGACGAGATTGTTGCCCGAGCTGTTGATGGCCTCCAGCGATATCGTAAATTCCCGCAAAATAGTTGATTAAAAACAGATCTGTATTTTGAGCTCATGGCGTAGTAGACGAGATTGTTTCCCGAGCTGTTGATGGCCTCCAGCGATATCGTAAATTCCCGCACGGCGAGGTAGGTCGTGTCCGTGAATTTGTTACTGTATCCGGGGACATGGGACACGACCAGGATGTAACTGATGCAGCTCGCCAGGGAACAGAGGATAAACAAGGACGAAATGAAGGCCACCATCTTCGTGATCCTTTTGTCGCGAGACACTCTGGCATTCACGAGCTTGCCAGAGCTCGACGACTGATTCCGCCATTTTGAGTCTATATTTAGCTGGATTATGATGACGGCGGCGCAGATGGCGTTGATGATGTAGGAACTGAACTGCATGACGACACTGAAGATCTCGCTAACTTTGTTGAGGAACTGACCGTTCTCGGCGTAGTAAAATCCGGTAACGGTGACGTTCTTGACGGACACGTCCCCGATGCGCCGTCCTATGAGGACCGGGTACATGCCCGTGAGGGGGATGAACACCATTAAAAGTAACACGCAGGTCGTGCTCCTTGGCGTGACGATTTGTTTGACTTTGAGCGGCATGGCGATGCACAGGCATCTCTCGAAAGATATGAGGGTCGTGATCCACCACGCGATTCGCACGAAACTTCCCCTGAAGACTGCTGAAAAATAAAAGGACGGCAAAGATACTGAGATAGAACGAAAATTTCATAAAACAAGTGCTAAGTTTAGATTTAAATGAAAAAAATGGATTACATATAAAAATTATACATATTTTAAAATTGTGGAGAATGTTCTTCAATCTCAAGCAAGAAGAGTTTTCGCTGGCTAGACCATGCTAGGCTAATGGACTCTGCATTCTTAAGAACAAGGTTTACTGAGAGGTGGAAGATGGTCTGTGGATATTAATCAAACAGCTAGGGATACGCTAAAACGTTGCGTGTTAGAGCAGCGGTACTTATTATTATAAATTGTTTTATCTAGCGTGGTACCTCAGCCTAAGGCTGGGCTACCCACGCTGTACATACAATTTAACAAACAAAATCAAAAACTTTAAAAAAAATTAACATTAATTAATTAAATAAAACAAAGCAAATGTATATTTACAACTATTTACATGTCAAGCCATATACGACACCCAGCAGCATCGTTTTTCGGTCAGAGGTGGGAATCAGTCAGGATAGCAGAGTTTAAAAAGATGTGTTTTGAGTGCAATTTTGAAGGCTGTGATGGTCGGTATTTTGCGGATGTGTAATGGAAGAGAATTCCATTGTTTAGTGGCACAGAAAGAGAACGATCGTTCACCGTATGTTTTTGTGCGAGTCTTGGAAACAGAAGGAATGCGGTCGTCTGCGGAGGAGCGAAGCTGTCGAAGGGGTGAATAGACAGAGAGAAGTTCGGTTAGATAGGAAGGGAAGGAATTCGAGAAAAAGTTATGGCCGGGAACAGAGAGTTTGTAGTCAATCCGTGCTTGTACAGGGAGTCAATTAAGTGAATGACGTAGTGGTGTGACGTGATCACGTTTTTTTTTTTTTTTTTTTTTTTTTTCCTTTAGAATTAGCCTAGCGGCAGAGTTTTGAACCTCTTGTAATTTTTCTAAGAAGTGTTTTGGTGAACCTGATAGAGGAGAGTTACAACAGTCAAGGCGAGAGAGAACTAGAGCACAGACTAGGGTTTTTGTTGCACCAACTGTGAGGTATTGGCCTGTGGGTTGCCATTCCTTTGGTGGGTCGAACGACCCTTGCACAGGGGTCGCCTAAGAACATCGGAAAACACATGTTTATGAAGTAGCAACGAACATAATTTTATATCTGGTGGTCACCACAACATGTGTAGCTGTATTAATGGGTCTCGGCATTAGGACGGTTGAGAATCGCTGCTCTAAAATGATGTGTGCTAGAGAGATGGGATGGGGGCCACATGATCATGATAATTTGGTTAATTTTATGTATATTAAATAGAGTTACATGGTTATCGAATTAGATCCGACTATTTAAAATTTAGACAGAGAATTGTCTTGCCTATCATGATTTATGATTATCATGCGTGTATATCAATACTCTCTTTTTCTTTTAAATGTTATGACGGAATTTATTGTACCCTCCCCCGCCCCCAATGGTATGAACTTATTACTTCAAAATCTAAACAAATAATATGTTTAGCTGGTTACTAAACATTTGTTAAATTAAAATAATTGCATTAATTACTATGCATGGTCTACTGTCCTACTACAGTGGTGTCCGCGGTCCTTATCAGGCATCAAGTGAACATTTGCTTAATTAATATAATTGTATGTACTGATGTATATCACGGTTCTCAAACCGTGGGTCGCGATTCCTAATGGTGTTGAATGACTCTTAAACCGGAGTCGCTTAAGACCATCGGAAAACACATATTGATTAAGCAGCAGCGAAAAAAAATTTATGGTTGGGGTTCACCACAACACGAGGAGCTGTATTAAAGGGTCGCGGCATTAGAAAGGTTGAGAATCACTGCTCAATATGGTCTAGTGTCCTACTGGTAATGTCTGCGGTTCTTACCAGCCGTCAGATAAACGACGTCACTAGAGAGAAACGAGAAATCGTAGTGACGCAAGAAGTGGCTGAAGTAGAGGCTCTGTACAACGAGAGACAGCAGACTCCCCAGGTCGGCCCCGGCCAGCACCAACAAGCTCATGTTAAACGATGTAGCGAACCCCTGAAATTCAAGCAGTGAAACATGTTTAAAAATCAATTGCACCGCCCTGTTTCATGCAGAACAGACGATAATGCAGGTAAAGATTAAGGACTTTTAGCCCCCCCCACCCCCCACCTTCTCCCACCCCCCCCCCCCATGGCCAGGTTGCTTGGCACCTTAAAGTTAGAATTTACAAGTCACTCTATTAACAACAAAAAAAAAGCGTATAATTAAACAAACAGGCTTATGTGCACGCGCAAGACTTGAAAATAACGTCATAATGTTGCGCAATATGCTAAATAATTATTCCAATAACACCCGTGTGTACAGCCTAAAGGTACTTTACATAACTATTTGCTGATGATAACACCTAGCGACGGTCTTGATGCATCGGGGGAGGGGGGGAGGGGGGCCTCATTTCTCTATTGCTTAAATAAGGCTTTAATTTACATAATCAATTAATTTATGTTTCACTGGGTCACATGAGAAAATATTTTAAAATAGTGGAAATCACAACGTTATTAAACTAAGGGTATGAACGATATGAAAATAAGAGATAGCTCCTGGCTAAATGGGAGAGAGAAATCTATTGCAAAAAGATCATAATAATTGAGCCAAGATATTCAGAACTTGCTCATAACAATTTTTTTAATGCAAAAATCGGACCCAATTTAATTGTGACATAAAAATAAATGGCATTTTTATTTTATGATTATTTTATGCTATAGGTTTCTCTGATTAAAAACACGAAAAATTCCTCGGATGATTAAACTAAAAATCAATTTACCGGTAATACCCATAACAGTCTCTTGAGCGTTTAATTTATATGTTGGCATAAAAACTACAACACTGATGTTATTAATGACTGCTTTTAACAGTTATCTCTTTGATGAAAAAACTACGAGACTGGCGATGTTGACGACTGTATGTGACAGTTATCAAATTGATGAAAACTTTGATATTTGACGATGTTGGTGGCTGTGTGTAACTTGTAACATTTACCTGTTTGATGAAAACTACGATATTGATGATGTTGGCGACGGAGCCCAACACGCCCAAAACCGCATTCACGTTGACCAGAGCGTAAAGGTGGACGTACTGCTGCAGGATATTGGTATCTATTGCAGACGACATCTGGTGTGCTCCCTGTAGGGCGTTACCGCTCACACTTGGCAGTGTCTGGTTTGGGGGCTGCGCGACGCCCATGACCCCCACAGTTAAAACATATGAAAACTATATCTAAAATAAGATATAATTCAGATATTTATATGTCTTGAGGAGTTTTCACTCCTTTTTAGAGTACACACAATTGAAGGACACTTTCTTCTAATTTTCAATTTCTCATAAAGCATAAAATCTTAAAAATAAATAAATAAATATATATATATAAACAGATAGTAAAGATAGATTCATAAAGTTTTCAAAGCATAGTTTAGAAACATCTTAGTGGTTCATTTCCTTGTGAATTTCATTTTTTTTTTAAAATGTAAAATAGTGTCCTGTGTGAAGGTATCTTAATTATTCAGCATACCAACGACAAATTCCCGAGGGCACATTTTACACACATGTCTGACCAAACTTTATTTTGTCTTTGATAGGCGGGGTTTTCCGTTCCATACAATTCACGACTCGTCCAATGCATGTAAATATATGGATGTTGTATTAATGACTTTATTTTAGGGCGCAGTTATTAGAATAGATGCGGTGTTACGTTTAATGGGCAACCCTAACTACTTTTAATTTAATGCACACAGACAAACAAACACCCTAAATCAATATACGCATACGCACACGATGACGCACATACACACAAACGTACACATGCACACAAAGCTACACATACACACAAAGATACACATACACACAAAGATTCAAAGCTCGCCAAACTAAAACGAACAAAGAATACATACAATGTAATTACATGTCTGACCAATCACCTTAACATTAACAATTTTTTGTTTCTTGAAGCATCAACCCTTTGCTGGTCGAGAATCTTTCCATCCACCATAATTTTAACGTTAAATTGTTACACCACCCGTTTACTAAAGTATGGATATAATCTCAAGTGAGAGAGCTTTGTGCGTTCGCTATATTTATGATATATTAGCGTGCATGCAAATTATCTTGTCACTCCCCTCAGTTTGAACCGCTCGTGAATCTTTCACGATGCTCAGAATATTGAAATCAATGTCTGGTAGCATTTACTGTGACCCATGGGTCTATACGCACCCCCCCCCCTCTGTGTAGACGCCACTTGTGTGACCTACATAGTATAAAGATTATGTTGGCAACAGTAGTCCAGTGTCATTGACATCGCTAACCCCCAATGACGTCATTAACAAATGGAAGAGATTTGTGGAGACGTTACTTTGCAGACCACAAATCATGGCATCCTGGTGGGGCAACCATTTTTGTGCTAAGATGCCGTATGATTTTTTTTTGTATCGGGTCGCATTACGTAATTTTTTTTTAGCAATCTAGAGAATAATAATTGGAAAAAATTCTCATAAATTAGAATATAATCCTAATGTGTGTCCTTAAGCTCACATCTAATGTGTGTCCTTAAGCTCACATCTAATGTGTGTCCTTAAGCTTACATCTAATGTGTGTCCTTAAGCTAATATTTGGAGATGTTTTCAAAGGCTTTTACAGATAATCAATGAAAATTGTATCTTTTACGAGAACTTTTATAAAGTTCCGGTAAGATCCAGTGGCCGATATGTCCCGTCATAGGTGCATGTGGCCCACGGGCCGTTGGTTGAACAGCCTGTTTTACAATGAGGAAATATTTGTGGTCGTGTGTAGTCACGTAGTATTCGTCAAATATGTCTTCATATACAACACACGTTACATACAAAAAATCCCCCCCCCTTTTTTTTCATAATTATATAAATAATAAAGGACCAAATAGTTTGATTGTTGGGTTGTTTAGAAACGGATTCTAAATCCTTATAAATATTATAACATCCTAAATTAACATTTTAGATAACAATTAATTATTGAATCTTTTCATCATTTGGACTGGAAATATGTATGCATGTCCAGCCCCTCTCCCAATTAAAAAAAAAAAAAGCTTTTAATTTTTTAAATTTTTTTTTTACAGAGCTGCTTGTACCATTGTTTGCCGGCTTAAGTTGTTCCACTTCTGACGCGTACCTCTGCTTGAACATCGACTTTGTTATCGGGAAGGATGTCATCAACGTGAGAACAAAGAGAGCAACGTCGCAACGTTTGGTTTCTGTGACCGAGAAACCTATGCAAGGACCAACATAGGGAAATAGTCATTGATGGATGTTAATATCCACGAAGTGATCCATAAACTGACACATCTTAATTTTTTTTTTTCTAAAAAAAAGAAGAAAAAAAATTTCATCTTTTGGGTTTTTTAAGACAAGGTTTCCAAAACCTTACAAATATTTTAACCACCTTTTCCCGTCATTGACAGTTGACATATGTATGCCATTACAATCGCAGTGGACTTACTTTTCCCCTTTTCGGTCCCCTTTTTTGGGATGTATTGAATTTCTCACTTCGTATGTTCTTTCAAATTCCTCTTGCTGTCCTCACAGATAATACATTTCAGCAAAGTGTTATTTAAAAAAAAAAAAAATTAAATCGAGTTTTATTGATGTTTATTCGTTTAAGAAGGCTTCTTGCCGACAAATCCGTTGTTTTGTTGTGTTCCCCCCCCCCCAATCATGTTTTCCCCCCATTCTTTGTTTCGCTCATTTCCACAAAGAGCTCGTACCCATCTACACGATTGTCGTAATTTTTTAAAAATGTATTCATTGGGTATTCTCTGCATCGGAGTTCTGTTTAACAATAGCATATCAACATAGAGCCTGGAGATTTCTCCAGAGTTAATGCTTAAGTGGGCTCAATACAGTTTTCTGGACAAAGACGATCGCCAATAAAGAAATGATAGGCTGGTCGAGATCGACAACCATTGCAGAAACTGTACCGACGCGCCGCTGGATTCTATCTACTCGCAGTTCCAGTGGGCTGTGTAATTTAGAAAACTTTGCAGCGTGATTGTTTTTGTTGTCACACGTGACCCTCTCGCTCGGTCGATTCAGTCCACCCCGTGCTGGGGCTTTTTACGGCCGCATCTGAGTTGACGACACAGAGATACAGCTCCGGTGCTGGGTTTGAGGAAGAGCGGGAGTTGGGGGTGGTGAGTGATGGGGGGGGGGGGGAAGAAAGACAAGGAGTTTGATAAAAACAACAACACCAACCCCAGACCATCTTTCACAATGCCGCATCTGAGTTGACGACACAGAGATACAGCTCCGGTGCTGGGTTTGAGGAAGAGCGGGAGTTGGGGGTGGTGAGTGATTGGGGGGGGGGGGAAGAAAGACAAGGAGTTTGATAAAAACAACAACACCAACCCCAGACCATCTTTCACAAAAGCCACCAGTTCTCGTTGGATGATCTTGGGGTGGAGTCGGGGGTAAGCGACTGGGGCAGGGGCGTTTCTGCAATTAAACTCTGATCAGCGGACGGCGGGCAACCTTTGGGGGTATAAAAAGCACCAGCTGTTAAATTATACTTGTTAGTTTTATGCATGGGTAAAGAGCTTAGCTACTATACCCCGAAATTTAAAAGCGCGGTGATATCTCTTTGCATTTACCAATAGATTAACACTTAACACACGGCTGTCAGGAAAAAGTACCGACCAATCCCGGAAGCCGGTTAGTCCATCAGTTCATAATAAAATAAAGACTCGGATGGTTTTAATTTTCTGAACATTTTATAACTTTTATTTATTTATTGGTTTTTTTTTTTTTTAAAATAATCTGATTAATCTTTTAAGACAAGTTCACATTTTTAAAAAGTTAATGTTATTCACACAGGAGGTATGAATCATTAAATTGTTGAGCTATATTAAAGTTCCAACTCCTTCACTGACAGTTGAAGGTGGGAGGAATTTCTCAGCTACGGCAGTGACGTATGGCAGAAGTGGATACCTAATGGATAACAAGTAGATTGATTACAGATAGTGTCAAATTTGTATTCACATATCCTCTAACGAAATACTTCCATAGACACAGTAATAGTTAACTTCATTTACCTGACAATGTTTCTATATGTGGGAGGAAATAGTCAGCTCCGGAAGTGACGTAGGGCAGAAGTGGGTTCCTGATTAGACAAAAAGTAAATTGATTAAAGGCGGTGTCACGTTTGCATTAACCTATTCTGTCAACAAAAACTTCCATAGATAGAGTAATTTGTAGCTTTATTTACCTGACAATGTCTCGACACTCGTAGGGTAGAACACTGTCCCTCTCTTTGGATTCATGCCAGTAGATTACTGAGGCCAATGTTTCGATACTCGTAGGGCAGAACACTGTCCCTCTCTTTGGATTCATGCCAGTAGATTACTGAGGCCAATGTTTCGATACTCGTAGGGCAGAACACTGTCCCTCTCTTTGGATTCATGCCAGTAGATTACTGAGGCCAATGTTTCGATACTCGTAGGGCAGAACACTGTCCCTCTCTTTGGATTCATGCCAGTAGATTACTGAGGCCAATGTTTTATAAGAGACCGCAGCGGCATATTTGGCAGGTTTTAAGGGTTTTAAGCGTTGGAGATAAATGGATGTCAACAGTTGGAAAAGAAACACTAGTATTGTATCTATCAATACATTCTTTTGTTTTTAACTGATACTGAGGAATTTCTAAGTCATTTCATTGGGGCCTGTTTTGTCTTTGTTGTATTCCCCAACGTCTGGATTTCTGAAGAATCACAGAGAGGAGAAGACTCGTATTAACCAAAACCAATATACTACTTGGTACGCGACTATAAGTACGGGCCACACCTCACACCACCATCTCATCTATGATTCCAGTTAACGTTCCATATATCCACTATTGCATATTAGAGCAACTACAAGTCGGCACAAAGCACGGCACACAGCAAGGTGGACAACGCATGCATTCTTTGTGTGTTTTTTGTTATTTACGGGACAACGCGCACGATTTTTAAAATAAATTATGCACCCCTTCCCGCATTTTACACACGAAAAATTGGTGCGTTGCCCTGTTAGTTGTTGCACAATTAAATTAGTGGTTATTGTTGAGGTCTGTTTCCGGTTTTAATGATGAACTTTAACTACCATTATCATCGGTCATATATAATCAATTTTTAAATATTTGATCTAATTTGCTTCAATCAAAAATATATGCTGCCATATTCAAGACAAAGATAATCACTGAATTATGTTCACATTTGTTAACAATATTTTATGAACAAATAAGATTGATTATACATGACCACAAGACTAATACTGAACAACTCCGAAAGCAGGCTGGTACATTGATTCATAACAACAAACAAAAAGGACTTAAAGAACTTTAATTTTCTTTACTTATTAAAGCTTTATTAATTATTTAAAATATTCCAATTATTTCATGTTTAACATGTGTTGTTTAAAATAAAGAAAGTTAATATTATTCACACATAAGTTGATGAATCATTAAAGTGTTGAAAGATACTTAAGTTCCAACTCCTTCACTGACAGTTACAAGGTGGGAGGAAATTCTCAGCTCCGGCAGTGACGTATAGCGGAAGTGGATACCTTATAGATAACAAGGAGATTGATTACAGACAGTGTCACATTTGTATTCACATATCCTCTAAGGAAATACTTCCATAGACACAGTAATAGTTAACTTAATTTACCTGACAATGTTTCTATACTTGTTGGGTTGATCACTGTCCCTCTCTTTTCATTCTTGCCAGTAGATTAATACGGCCAATGCTTTACAAGAGAGCGCAGCGGCATATTTGGCAGGTTCCTGTGACTTGGGAAACAAATAACGGCTCTTGAATAAATTATACATAATACAACTATCGAAAGCATTCGACATATAAAGTAATGCACTTTTAAATAGTCTGGTGAAGAAAAAAAACAATTAAGCAAATTTCCATGTAAGTGTGTGTTTGTGTTTGTGGGCTGTAAAATTTTGCACACAAAAAAATTAATGCTGTAAAACTTTGCACACAACTATATGATTTTGCACACGAACCAGCAAACCTCAGAGGGAACATTGCCTCCAATTATTCTAAACGAAGAATAAAAAGTTTTTAAATATCAGAAACATTGTTAAGGTCTTTAAAAAAATACAGTTTTAATATGTATGTTCAAATTATTTTAAAATAAAATAATATAAATTTAAAAAGATCAATTAAAATTCACACAAGCATTTTTCACATCTTTTAGCCAAAGTTTCTCTAATTCCAAATGACTAAAATGGCTTGTAAATCTTGTACAAATCTCATTCTTACAACACATTTTAAACTTTAACAATTTGGCCAAAACTTTAATTAATGATCTATAACAAAACAACAACATAGGTTTACATTTCATTTGTTTTCCCTTTTTAAATCCTTAATGTTCACTTCGCTCTTGTTCGTGGTTGGCTAATTGACCCACTTCCCTTCAACATATCGATCTGCATTTTGGAACATAAACATGTTGCCAAGTGCAAAACTTTTTATCAAATTTTTAGCCCCACCGCCCCCTCCAAAATTACACCGCCCCAAAAATTATTTAAATGTCCTCTTTTTATAAATTTTTTATAATTTTAAATGTTGTTTTGGTTACAATATATGTTTTTATATGCCAACAATAAATATGTAGAATGTAATAAAAACATTTTCATTTATTGGGATCTATAAATCGAATCTTCTCTTAAGTTACTCACCCCTTTGACCATGCGATTGCAGTCTAGGAAAGTTCCAACGAACACGTTCACATCAGTCTGCATGTACACAGCTTCACATTCTGGTCGCGTCGGGCTCAGATCCTCGAGGCGAACCTTATCAAAGTCTTTGGTGACGTCAAACTGACCTGGCCTAATGTTATTTCAATAAATTATTTGAAAAAACCTCATCCTTTTAATATCTAATTTATTTTTTTTTAAATTGCCAAATATCCTTCTATGTCATTCTATTTTTGTTCGTTGCGCGTTCAAAACAGCCGCACCAAATCTACGTTAACAGCACTACAATGCCGCATCAGTTCGATGTACATTACACGTTAAAACGTATGCATGCTGTTGAAGACTAGGCCGGTTGATCCGTGGACCGCCGTAACATGCAAGGCAGCTGTTCGGATAGTGCACCAGAAAGCACCATGGGGTTACCTATCGGGTTTAATATTTAACATTTTAAAACTTGTCTTACTGGTACTTGTTGACGTCCGTAAAGTTGTGTGGCTCCAGACTTATGGTGCCCAGGTCGCCCTCTCTGGCTATCAGAATCTGCAAACTGTATAGGACCGCGTTGACAGACTCTTCCATGAAATATACGATTTCCTGAAAAAAAAAAGTGTTTAAAACTGCAGTATTTAGTGTCAAGACAACTAGGGATTAATTAGGACACTGTGTCATCGCCACCTCGCTACCGCCACCTCGCTCCCGCATATTCGCTACCGCCACCTTGCTACCGCCACCTCGCTACCGCCACCTTGCTACCCCACCTCGCTACCGCCACCTTGCAACCGCCACCTTGCTACCGCCACATTGCTACCGCCACCTTGCTACCACCACATTGCTACCGCCACCTCGCTACTGCCACCTTGCTACCGCCACCTTGCTACCNCCGCGTTGACAGACTCTTCCATGAAATATACGATTTCCTGAAAAAAAAAAGTGTTTAAAACTGCAGTATTTAGTGTCAAGACAACTAGGGATTAATTAGGACACTGTGTCATCGCCACCTCGCTACCGCCACCTCGCTCCCGCATATTCGCTACCGCCACCTTGCTACCGCCACCTCGCGACCGCCACCTTGCTACCCCACCTCGCTACCGCCACCTTGCAACCGCCACCTTGCTACCGCCACCTTGCTACCGCCACCTTGCTACCACCACATTGCTACCGCCACCTCGCTACTGCCACCTTGCTACCGCCACCTTGCTACCGCCACCTTGCTACCGCCACCTAGCTACCGCCACCTTGCTACCGCCACCTCGCTACCGCCACTTCACAGCCGCAAACTCACAGACGCCGTTTCAAAACCTGGTCATTTTGCCGACAAAGGTATAGAGGAAATTTAAAACAAACCAGAAAATATAATTTTAGAATCATCAATAATTCTAACACTAGACCATTGAAATACGATTATAGAACTGCAAAATGTCTCTAAAACTTGGCTCTACCGTTTTTCATTCTTTTTTCTCTTGCTTTCCCCTTCTCTCCCTCTCTCCACTTTGCACTCTGTTAAGTCCTCTCGGTCTCCTCAACTCCATCTCTATCTTTTTTTCTACCTGGATCTCTCTCACTCTCTCCTTTTCAATGTCTCTTTCGGCCTTTTTGTCTCAATATTTGACTTCGATCTTTCTCACTTTATCTGTCTCTCTTCCTCCACATCTTCCTCCACATCTTCCTCCACATCTTCCTCCACATCTTCCTCCACATCTTCCTCCACATCTTCCTCCACATCTTCCTCCACATCTTCCTCCACATCTTCCTCCACATCTTCCTCCACATCTTCCTCCACATCTTCCTCCACATCTTCCTCCACATCTTCCTCCACATCTTCCTCCACATCTTCCTCCACATCTTCCTCCATTTCTTGATCTGAGTCTTTCGCCTCTCTTAATCTCTTAAACTCGCTAATTTAATATCTATTTTCAATTGAAATTGATCGCAGAACAGTAAATCTGAAAGTCACAATAAGAATATTAAGCTCTGTTATTTAATTTCAATCAGAGAAATACTATGAATATATGCTAATGTGTGTTTACTTTTATACACGATTTTCATGATGTAGACCCGTGTTGTGAAATCATGATGGCCAGCGTGGCATAGAGTTGGGGGGGGGGATATTTTAACAACGTTACATTTTTTCCATAAAAATAGAGCTGCTTACTATTACTGTCCAGGGTTTCACCGTTTAACACAACTCACTGTCAAGACGTTGAATCTGTTGTGTTGCAAATCATCCACTCATGGCAACGAGTGTCTACTCATCCAGCCAAGTCTCCCACTTGATCCCAGAACAGCACAACCAATCGTAATAGTCTCCAATTCAACAAACACTCCACGGTTCGTTGCAATACATGAATTTATTTAAGAACACTTCCCTCAATCAGGGCTGTGACACAACTATGGATTACTAATTCAATCTGTTCAGCCCAACACACAGTAACACAAGTCCAACAGTCAAAATACCACATCCGCCATCAATCCTCCATCACAACATCGAAAAAAACTAACACGTCATATCCCATTACGCAATTACGTCACAACACTCTCACACCCACGATACAGCTACACATAAAATCTCTAACTAAACATCTTTTCCCTGTCAAACATGAAAACAATGATCTACGCATAACAACAGTGATTCTCATACCCCTGACACTCACATTCGGGAGCGCTGGAACGAAAACTGGTTGTAATGTCAACCTGACGACGTCATGTTCCGCATGACCCCATTCTGCGATCTCCAGGTTAACCTCTTTAGTATTGGTAAACTGACCGCTAAACAGGGTTAAGAACATCAGCATCTTATTAGAGGGTTCTGAAAGTGAAGAAACTGAATCAATAATAAGAATTTACAATTGCCGGGGAAGCGCATAGATACAATGAAATCCCGGATAAAGAACGTCCAATTAAACGAACGGATCGGACAACGAGCAAGTTTTGCCACACACTTTTGTCTTATTAACCGATAGCGTTTGCCCATAGTTAAGAAGTGTTTGTGACTTAACCAGAAACTATGTGTTGTAGTGATGTATATGAATACAACTGTTTACTATCATATATATATCCGCCTATGAACTGTTATGCACCCTCCTTGCCCTGCCTCATTTTCTGTCTCGGGTTGATCCTGTAGTACAGGCCAAAACGTGCCAAAGTGTCCTCGTTTTATAGCCATTTTAATTGTTTTTATAGTATAGTAGTTACTATCCTAGTGTCCCATTTTTATTTTACTTAGTTTACATGTTTTTAATAAGTGTAAAGCGCTTAGAGCTATAAGGTAAGCGCTATATAAAATGCCTAAATAAATAAATAAATAAATTTACATACATGAGTTAGATAAAAAAATGTTCAAACACCTTTCCTCAATTTATATTCAGCGCCGCTTGTCAAGGATCCCAAACAAAGAACGAGAAGTACAACTAGCAGCTTCATTCTCGTCTCTGTCGTCTACAGCAATCTAAACAAAGTTAACTTAGACGCTCCCCTCTCTTCATCCAATCCCTGTTATATATAGATGATGATCTAAACATTTTTTTTTTTCAAATTAACTTTTAAGAGCAGTGTGGATTCGAGTTTTACATTTTGTGATTCTAACTTCATGGTTATTAACATTTCATTATCCTCGTGACTAGTGTTAGCGATAAGATTGTGCATTTTTTAACAACGTTGTCGATTATTTAGGATTGAAGAGTGATTTTTTTTTTTTTGTTTGGGAGGGGGGAAAATGTATCTAAAATGCATTTAAAAAAAACGTGTTTAAAATCAACACGAATATTTAAACATCATCAACATAAATTAATACGTTATTTTGAATCCGTTTTTAAGCAACGTATCATTATCTCTAAGGGCTCGCAGCTCACATAAACCTACGTGTACCAACATCACTGATCCACATCATTAAACAGGAAGGCAAATGACGAATACAACAAAGTGTTGAAATGGCGCCATGGTTTCCCTTGTTTCATTTGAAAGTATATGAGAACAAGGAATAGGCGTAGAACCTTTTCGATACTCCGAATTGTGTCTACGAACTTTAAAGAGTGAGAGTTAGCAAAGTAGAGAACGTAGATAGGTGAACAGGCCGTGGTTAGGCCAGCAGGCCGATGTTAGGCCAGCAGGCCGCGGTTAGGCAATAAGGCTAATGTCAGTTCAGTAGGCAGTAACCAAGAGAAAATGGACATAACATTCAGTGGTCAGCTTCCCCGTCTCTGAGCTCGTCGAAAAAATTCAGTCAGTTACGAAATTGCTCCGCTTTCCAAGCATGAAGATGGAGAAAAATTCCAGGCTCATTAACATTATCCTTCTCCAATACTTACTCATCGATGTCAAATCTTGGCTCTGAATAAAATCTTGAGAGAGAAAAAAATATTCCCCTCCGAGATGAGATGTCTTAGACAAGCAGCTGGTAAAACAAGAAGGGACCACATTCGAAGCCAGAAAATTAGACGATTGGATCAATCCCAATCAGCCATGTTCAGTATATGACCCAAGAACTAATTACTTGGTTTGTACACCTGTTTCAAAATGCCTGTCGACAGACTGAACCGAAAGGTTACAACGGCAGGAGCTCCGGCCTCAGGGCTAGAGGAATATCTCGCTTTCGGTGGAGAGACCATCTTAGCGACACCCTAAATATAAAAAAAAACATGAACTTCCAGTAGAGATCACACATTGCAGCAATCCCCTACTTAAACCCCCAACCACGATTTACCACCGTCTCTCTCCCCCCCCCCCCCACGAAGAGGTGGACAGTACAAGAAGGTATTTACTACAGAGGGTCTGAAACACAGATTACCCACTGGGCCGCACGAGGTAAATTTGATAGTGTGAGTTTGGCATCGGAGCTACGTAATTGCGTTTCTGGCTATAGAACAAGGTCTCTCAAATGGGTTTTTTATATTTCAAAATAATGAATAATGTAACCTATTTCATTTTTTAAAACAAGTTTGGCAAATATCTCTGGTAGGTAAGCAATGGTAATGTCACTGATGTCAATAGAGAAAATTAGATTACAATTTTTTTTCCACATTTTCATATATCTTATTTGTTTAAATAAAAAGAGCTCGAGCCCGCATAATGCTAAAGAACGTTACTATGCATGCCCAATCTTTGTAAATCTACTTTTTATAGTGTCATCAGATGGTAGGTGAGCGTTCCATTTAAATGATCCCCCGCAATGACGGCCTTGGATCGGGTGATCACGGGATGGTACTGAGCAACCAGGTGTTGCCAAAAATTTCACAATGATAAGCTCTTCACTGAAGTGAGCTTGTGTGTTATAGACGAATGATTTAACGGGACAAAACGTGCATGAATGGCACATGTGTGCTTCGGGGGGCATATTTGTTGGGGCTAACTGTTGTTCGTCTTTCGAATGCGAATATGTCCAAGACTGTATCACACGGTGGCCTGCCAGCACCACCTGAGCATGGAAAGCTTTCCCGCACGTACTTCATACGTTCTTTGTGTCATAGTGGGATTTGGGGGATTTCGTTTTCTTCTTGACATGAAATGGAACAAATAAATTAATTAATTTTTCTATAACGGTGTTTTCTTTTCGTTACAAAGCGCTTAATTTCAATGTTAATTGAAAGGCTGTAGATGTTGTTTTTTTCCGAATGCAATCCCGGAAAACGCCGGGTACATGAGCTAGTATCTATATAAAAGTGAAAATTTGTTTGTGTATTTGTTGGTTTCTGTGTTCCACATACGTTTTTACATGGACTAATGTATCTTTACCAAACTTGGCACATATATCCATCATTATCCAGAAGGAAGTTTGAAGGGGGTGTTTGAACCTTTACAGATATTCCGTTCGGTGTCAGGGGACCTAAAATAGTTTGTTTTCTTATATGAGAGATGTACAAAAAATAACAACAACTACGCCAACATGAAATAGTGGATCTTGACTAAACTTAGTACACATTCTCTTGATTATCATAATTAAAATACAGAAGGATTCTGAACTCACAATATCCACTCATTTTTAGCTTGGGGGCCCCATTTCATTTTACCATACATAAGCTATATAAATATCAGTAAGCTTAGACAATACTATTCTCAGAGCCGTTCTTAGGAGTTTGGGGGGCCCTAAGCATGGAGTGTAGGTTGGGGGCCCCGGAAAGGGGAGGGTGGGTGTCCGGGGTGGAGCTCCCTCGAGCTGATGAGAAAACACCTCACGGGAGCCCTCTCACGTTCGGGGCCCTTACGCGGATGCGTAGTCAGCGTATGCCTAAGAACGGGTCTGCTGTTCTATGTGCATTGATGGATATAGACCTAGCTGGGTATCAATGCCCTTCACAGTCTTTACTGAAATATCGGGGGGGGGGGCCTCACAATTAATAACACCCAAACCACCCCGGGCCGATCTAGAATTTTCCAGAAAGTTCGATCATATTTAAAAAGCGATATCTATGGCACTTTTAAACCGATTTTAATTGAGTGAAATTTTAAATTTTAACCCCGTTATTTATATGAGTGATTTTTATAGAGCCCCCTATGACAGGAATAACTTGTACAGTACACTTATGAATTAGTTGTCCGCCGGGGCCCCTCTTTCAACTTAAATGACAATGGTTGTAGCTATACCGTTAAGTTCCTGATTTTTTTTGTGCATGAAAATAATTACGTGGACAAGTTCTTTTTCAAAAAGTTTTGAGGAGGTTATTAAATTTAATCTTAAAATGTTTTTAGAAAGTTGAATATTGTTCCAGGGGATATGTACTGCAATCTAATGGCCCATTGAAGTGTTCCTTCATTTCTATTCATTTTTATACCTTTTAGGGGGATTTTCTCTAGACATATCCTTTATAATCGTACCGAGAACAAAATCCCACTGGGAACTTGATCCCACCGAGGGTCAGGATTCTGAAGGGGAAAGAGGTCCAACAGTGAACTTGAACCCACCGAGGGTCAGGATTCTGAAGAGGAAAGAGGTCCAACAGTGAACTTGAACCCACCGAGGGTCAGGATTCTGAAGAGGAAAGAGGTCCAACAGTGAACTTGAACCCACCGGTAACGCGATTCCACCGGGTAACGGGATCAAACCGGGATAGGGATCCCATCGGAAAACGGGATCCCATCGAAGAGGAGGATTCCACCGGGAAACAGGATCCCAAAGAGAATGGGATCCTCACATGAAAAATTCTGAATGGGGTCAGAAAGAACTCGACGTCATTAAAGTGTCATTTAAATCAGTTTTTGCTATCCACCCGTCATATGGTAAGTTAAAAAGACCTCTAAACTCAGGGACTGTTATCACCATTGCTACAGGTTCATGAGTTGAACCAGATACTAGAGCACAAAAGTTTCTATCAAATTGATGAGAATCCATTTTATTATGAGGACGACCTTTTCGTAATTCTTATTTGACCAGCAGTTTATCTGCTACGATTGAAGGTAAAAATTTAAGTTCATCCATGTTTAACACGAATAGGCTACAACAGGACCTGGGGGAGGGGGGTTAAAGGCATGAGACAATAGACGCAAATGTGACAAGTTTTGTCGCCTCAACTATTCCTTTTGGAAGTTTCTCCCAATCACTGATTGTCTTTGGCAAGAACGAGCGATTCCTGTACTGTGTTCGTGCTGGTATGAGCCGGAACTGCCTGTCATGGCCTTGTCTCTGTCTAGGGGAGAGAGGAACAAGTTTCTGTTTGATGTTGGAGCAATTTCGCAGCCCATTTTTTATTTTGTACACCATGGAGGGCCTGGATAATTATCGTGGTTCCTCCAAAAAGTGACCAGCCCAGTGTTTCCAGCATGCTGCCAGCACTAGAGGGTTTCCTGCAAAGGTTCAGGACAAAGCGTGCTGCCCGTCGCAGGTTTTCCAGATTGGTCAAGTCCTCTACAAATTCAAGGAGCTGGGTCTCAAATGATCTTTTGACTCATAAGTTATGCTGACAGTCATTGAGAATATTGTGGCTTTCAAGATGCTTCGTGATTGCGCTCACGATTATGTGCTACAACAGTTTGCATACAATGCTGTTGAGGGGTAACGGACGGCAGTTGGCAAGGTAATTATGCTCCACTTTTTTTTTTTTTTTTTTTTGTTGTTTGAGGTTACATGCAAAGTTTTCAAGTCCGTCGAAAAATTGCCCGTGCTTAGCGAAGATTTGAAGTTAACGGACGGCAGTTGGCAAGGTAATTATGCTCCACTTTTTTTTTTTTTTTTTTTGTAGATTGAGGTTACATGCAAAGTTCTCAAGTCCGTCGAAAAATTGCCCGTGCTTAGCGAAGATTGGAAGATGGATTTCAGAGCAGGGGCGATTCCATTGGCCAATTCTTTGAGCACTTGAGGTTTGATGTTTTCATGGACACATGCTTTGTAGAAGTTAAATGATTGGCTAAATCCTGGACTGTCATCCCATTAGTTCACAAGTTCATATCATTGTTTATGGAATGGGCGTTTTTGTGGTGTAGTCTATCTTCTGAGATAATAATACACGTGCGGACGTGTCCGGTCCAATCAAGAAAGGTTATACCGTTAAACACTTTTAAGTAGTTATTTTGGATTTACTGCTCTTTTGCAGTCAATGATCACGTAAACTGTTTAAATTTCTTCTTAAAAAAATATATATATACTATTTTTTTAATAAGTGATACCCGAGGAGGAGGTATTTCAGATGTAGCTATCTATATCCACTAAGGCTAAGTCGTGTTCTCACAAGTCGAAACCCTGTATGGCACACAGAAAAATGTGCTTTTGTTACGTATGGGATCAAGCGCAAAATTTTTAAAATTTATTATGCAACTTTTCCTGTTTTTACATGTGCTTATGTGTTGCGTTATCACTACTAGTTGTAAATGTAAAATATTACATTTGCGATTATTATTGGTTTCAGAGGCCCGTATTTACTGATGTAATTTAAATATTATTATCATCCGTAGCATATAATTGATTTTTAAATGTTTGATATAATTTGCCTTGATCAAAATTTTATGTTAGCATAGTAAAGACTCAGATCATCATACAACAGTGTTCTCGTTTATAGTTGCCTTTAGATCTTTAAATGTAGCCACGCTCTAACATTTGTGGTTGTTTATATTAAGGTTGCCATCAGAGTGGTAGTTTCGTGACATCATCATATATTTTGTCTTCGGTTCATTTACATCAAGACCATCTTCTACTTAGGCATTTTCAAGTCCCCTCAATTCTTTAATTATATTATAACTGTTTCTACCCAGAAGAGTTATATCGTCTGTTATGGTTCCACTGGTGCTCACGTGTATAGTTCTAAAAACTTTTTCTAGCGTGATGTTAATCAGGATACATGATAGTGAATATCCTTGTCTGGGGCCTTGATGAACTGGGAACTCCCTTGAGTATTCTCCCTGCACCTTGACTCTGCTTTTCAGAGACCGACGGAATTTCGGCTTCGGTGCCGCAAGTTGCCATTTGATCCCGTTCGGCCTACTTTCGATTTCGGCCGAATCAGAAAAGCCAACTTTCGGTTTAATTTCAGTTTTGCCGTAAATTTATTGAGACTTTCAGCCATCTGGTCGAAAGTGATTGAGGTTTTCGGTCATTTACCAGAATTCAGACTGCATGTCTGTCTCTAGGCCGGCAATCCGATATTCATTATTGCTCGACGTCTTGTTGTGATAGTATGTTACATGACTAATACTCTGCGAAAACTGATCACAGCTGCATGATGACATACTTGTCCTTTGTTTTCAAAAATTAAATTTCAATTACGCCTAGGCAAGTGTAAGAAGTTTTGTGGAAAGAAACTAAGAAAATGGTAATATTTACATCGTAATATTTGTTTTTTTTATTTTGTTAAAAATAAAATTTGGAACTGTCGGTCAATCCAATTCATTCATTTGTGATATTCATTTTGGTTTATCATTACCATTTTATTTACCGTGTTTATAAAATTTAAATATTGTAAATATAAGATTCTAAAAGTATGCAGGATTTAATTACGTCAGGTCTGTTCAGTTTGACGTCACCAAAGACTTTGATAACGTCAGTCTCGAAGACCTGAGCCCGACCCAACCAGAATGTGAGATTTTGTTCATGCAGACCGATGTGAATGTGTACGTGGGAACTATGCCAGACTGCAATCACATTGTCGACGGGGTGAGTAACTCTGTTTGCATTAATTTCTTTAAAAAAAATAATTTCATGAAAGTGTAGTCCAAGGGACATAATATCATATCCTCTTTAATTTCATTTCACTAATGAAATCTTTCTTCGTAGGAGGCCCAGAAAAAAAGTACGCAGAATAATTTCAAAATTATCATTTAATCTTTCAAAGTTTGATTGATCTTTTGCTTAACTATGATTAAGTATAATATGTAGTTATAAAGAAAAATGCTCAATATCTTACACAAATAAAACTTATATTTACCGATCAAGTCTTAAGCTCTTTTCCCAATCCATCACCCCCCCCCCCCCCCAATCCCGTTTTAATATTACCACAGTGCTTAGCGTTATAAGTGATAGTCAGCCATCTAAAAGCCATCTGAAATTTTTGATTTTGAACCAAAAATAGGTAAACGATCTACACACACACAATTATACGTGATTTATTTTCTTGTTAGAGCTCAAAAACTTTTTGAATTATAGAAAAATGATAATAATGATTATGAAAATGTATACTTTTAAACCAAATTTTAACTCTAAGAAAAAGATTAAGTATAGAAATGTCACTTCTGAAAACCTTAAATGCTATCCGATATTGCAAGACAATAGCAATGATTCGTTGCTAAGATTTCCAACTTATATGTATACGTATATATTACCCGCAAAAAAAGCAGCGACCCATTCGTGAATTTACAATGTACTAAAGTTTTTGAAAAAACAGCCTGCGCGCCGATCCTAATTAGTGCTTAACTTCTTGGCATTTTATTTTGGGCACCTATTTGACACAGTTTGATACTTTAAATTTCCTTCATATTTTTGTCTTATTTGTATTTTCATTAAATGTATATGTTACTGGCAATGTGTGAAATGCAGGCATTGTATAGAATGCCTAGGTATTCTATAGAATGCCTGGCAGTTTTAGGCAAAGTATGAAATATTTTATTTTTGTGATTAAGTTACATACTTTGCCTAGGCATTTTATACATTGCCTAGGTATTATATATGTTACCCTCAATGTGTGAAATGCAGGCATTGTATAGAATGCCTAGGCATTCTATAGAATGCCTGGCAGTTTTAGGCAAAGTATGAAATATTTTATTTTCGTGATTAAGTTACATACTTTGCCTAGGCATTTTATACATTGCCTAGGTATTATATATAATGACAAATATACTTCAGGCAAAGTTTCAAAAGAGCGTAAAGAAAATTTTTTTTTTAAATTGGAAAAACACATTTGAATACCAAAGATAACAATAAAACTGGAAAGCAAAGGTGGCATTGAGCTACTTGTTGCAGCAAGTAAGGCAAGCAAAGGTGTCATCGAGCTACTTGTTGCAGCAAGTAAGGCAAGCAAAGGTGTCATCGAGCTACTTGTTGCAGCAAGTAAGGCTGGGGTGGCATTTTGAATTGCACTTAATTTTCTTTTTCAAACCAAGACACTTCATGTTTTGGCACCTGGTCTTGCACATACACCTCACGTATCCTTGACCGCTTCCTGTTGTCTGAGAGATAGCAACAGATCGGAGACGTCTTCAACTCTCAATAAATCTTTTGGACATACAGCGAACTGTGATCTCGAGTACAGTTGTTTCAAGATTCCTTGTACAGTTCCAAGTCGGTAAAAACCGTCTTCTGTCTCTGTCATAACAACTGCCAATAGATTTCGCGAGTCACCCCGTCACTTGGAAACGTCAAGAATAGGAACTCGCACAGTGGCTCCTAAAGGTGCAGGCGGGAACTTTTTGTCAGAGTTTATTTTCATTTTTTTGGTCTGGATTTCAAGGTTCGATTTAGATTCTTTTCTAGCCTCTATAGCTCTTTATCTTGAAACACAAGCTGCACAAAATACCAACACCATAACCTTCTATTTTCTCGTCTCCATCGTCTTTAGCAACATGCCCACAGATCACATGAACATTACGGTGACATTTCGGCATGTATGGGCAACGCTGCTTTCTTTTAAGCAGACACAACAAACACCAGAAGTGGAAGGCTCTTCGGTAACCATGACGTCACAGTCAGTTTGGTTTCCTCCATTACTGGTTGCATTCTCTTCAGTATTCTGTATAGCAGGCTCTGTATCTTGTCTTCAGTATTCTGTATAGCAGGCTCTGTATCTTGTCTTCAGTATTCTGTATAGCAGGCTCTGTATCTTGTCTTCAGTATTCTGTATAGCAGGCTCTGTATCTTGTCTTCAGTATTCTGTATAGCAGGCTCTGTATCTTGTCTTCAGTATTCTGTATAGCAGGCTCTGTATCTTGTCTTCAGTATTCTGTATAGCAGGCTCTGTATCTTGTCTTCAGTATTCTGTATAGCAGGCTCTGTATCTTCTCTTCAGTATTCTGTATAGCAGGCTCTGTATCTTGCATCTGACGATTTGCTTCTTCCTGTTGTTTTGTTTTCACGCTTTCTATTATTGTTTCGAGTTGTTCCTCAGTCTGTATGTCTTGCAAAACGTCAGGGGGTTTGGAAGACGTTGCAAGGCCCACTTTAGCTTTGCAGCCAAACAGAGCTCCATAAGGCGCTCTCTTGATCTCAGAATGAAAGGCCCTGTTCGTTATAAGTTGGATGAATCGTAATCCCTCAGCCCAGTGGTCAGTTTTTTCATCTTGCATCCAAGCACATAGCATGTTTTCGATGTCTTGAATAGCACTTTCGACATTGCCCTGGCCTTGTGAGTGGCCGTTTACCAAGGATGATCTTCAACTTGGGCCAGTACTCCTTTTGGCTATTCACCACATTGTTGGTAAATTCCCGGCCATTATCGGACTGGAGCTCCAAGCAACGTAAATATGTCCACTAGTGTGTAGGCTAACTCTTCCGCCCTCTTGGATGTTAAAGCCCTCAGAACCACAAACTTTGTGAGATGTTCTTGGTACACCATTATAAATTTATATTCCCTGTCAGGATGGGATTGAAAATCGAAAAGATCGACCTGACCACGGGAGTTGAATTCAGAAAAAAATCATAGGCTTCACCACAACACCCTTTGTGACACCTTTTTGTTTCTCCTGGCACGGCACACAAAGGTGGAGGTAAAGTTCAATATCATTACGTGTAATGTTCTTATAGTTGTGTGAAAGTTCTTTCAACATTCTGTCCCTTCCTCCATGTCCCACGGCCAAATGAGCCTCGTGAAGTACGTCAAATAATTCTGAATCCATGACATAGAACTGAATAGCACTGCCGCCTTCTTTAACAGGATAGATCAACTTACTTTTGTTCTCTACCGCCATTACATTATAGCGTTTCAGCAGCCAATATTCTCGTTGTTTCTTCTGAGTTGTCATCCGAGCCCTTTTCACATCATCCACCAATTTTTGGTAACTAGTTTCCGTTAGAGAAATGCAGATTTTAGCAGTATTGGTTCGCAATTGAGAAAGTTCATCGTAGAACTGCAGTTGCATGTAAACATACCGGGATTCCTGATCTGAAGCTACAATCTGATCTTCCAACATCTCAGCAGCCATCTTGAAACAATAGGGTCAAGCGTCTTTGGTGGGAGTACGAAGAATGTGTGTCGTGATCACCACGCCACCACCAAGCAAAGAATCAAACATGAATGGCGGGGTGTTCTAGACATTGCCGGGTCGCTCTTAGGCATTATATAGAATGCCTAGGAAATGTGTGAAATATAAACCATTTCATACTTTGCCTACAATTTTCAGGCATTCTATAGAATACCTAGGCATTCTATATAATGCCGTACATTGCCGGGTCGCTCTTAGGCATTATATAGAATGCCTAGGAAATGTGTGAAATATAAACCATTTCATACTTTGCCTACAATTTTCAGGCATTCTATAGAATACCTAGGCATTCTATATAATGCCGGATTTCACACATTGCCGGTAACATATACATGAAAACTCAATTTGAACAATCTTGCTTTCCTAGCCAAAAAAAAAAATATAAAAAAATCTAAATTTTGTCACCTAATTTTTTTATTATCTTTTGAATGTATAAATGGTTAACTGAAAGATTCGCAATACTTTCAGTGTGTCAATTGTATGGTCAGAATGAACTTCGTACATGTGTGTTTTGTTCAATGATGCCGACAACAAACAAACAAAAAATACTATAAAATAAAGGCACTAAACTTACATGAATAAGAGTAATGCGTTTTTTTATTGATTCTTTTTTCTTTTTTTACATTTGAAAAGTCTAAACATTTCTACAGGGTACGTCCACATTTTTTATAAAACAGAGTAGTTTGCCCGGAGGTTGCCGCTTTACTTTTACCAATTTGGGCTGGTTCCAAAAATCATGTTTGTTCCTTCTAAACTCGATTCCAGCCAGTTAATTAAGTACGGTTAATCAAAACAGACCCCAAAATAGTATCGTTTTAAAATAAAATGTATACTTTTACTCTGTATCATTTCTTTCAACTCACGGTGACGTCATCCGATCCATTATTTTCTTATCAAAACATAACAACCACACATGATATGAAAGCGGAAATGATATTCATCAAACCCATATTGCTCTTTTCTCCCCGAAAATAAATATATCTTCCCATAACCCTGTATCAACCATTATTGATAAAGTTCATTTACTTTTTTTCTAATATCCAGCTTCATTTTGTCGTTTTTATAATAACTTTAAGATACTACTTTTTCATTTCATTTTTTTTAAAATACAATGCATGACGTCATATGTGAAATGCGTAACTTCCTTTTAATATGTATATTTTAAGAATATTCCCTTCTTCTATACACCACAGAGACCTGTCAATTATGCCATGACTTACTCCTGTAAAACAATGGCCGTATTGGTGTACGCTGAGCATTCCAAAGAGGCCCCCAGCCCCCTGCCTTACACCAATCGATTTAAGACCAGGTAAAGAAAGTAACAATTGAATAATCGATGGAGACTTGACTTGGGAGAATATAAGGATAGAAATGTGCCGCAACTCGTAACCATTTTTTTTCTTCTTTTTCTATAAGGTATCCACTTCTGCCATACGTCACTTCCGGAGCTGATAATTTCCTGCCACCTTGCAACTGTCAATGAAGGAGGCGGAGACTTAGTATCTGTTTAAAAGTTTATGATCCAGTAACAATTTATCTTTGAATAATAGCAACTGTTCACTATTCATAAAAAAAACACAATATAATTTTTTTTTTTTTAAATTGGTATATTTGAAATAAAAAGATCAGTTTAACATATATAACGATACAACAACTCGTTGACTATTTTTGTTAAAGGCTTAGACTTTACTGCCGATGTTGTAAGCAGTGTCACTCAGTGTACAGTCCTTACCACCTAGGTATACGCCACTGTACAGTTCTTAGCAATTATTTTTCAGCCAATGTACAGTACTTACTACCTACGTATCAGCCAATGTAAAGTACAAACTAACAAGATATAATCAAATGCACAGTACTCACTATCTAGGCATCAGCTAATGGACAGTATTTACCAATTAGGAATCAGTCGCTATTCAGTACTTACCACCTAGGTATATGCCACTGTAAGTCCTTGCCACCTAGGTATATGCCAATGTACAGTCCTTGCCATCCAGGTATATGCCACTGTACAGTACGGAACACATAGGTATATGCCACTGTACAGTACCGACCACCTAGGGATATGCCACTTTACTGTACCGACCACCTAGGGAGATGCCACTGTACAGTACCGACCACCTAGGTATATGCCACTGTAGAGTACCGACCACCTAGGGATATGCCACTGTGCAGTACTTACCACCTTGGTATGCGTCAAATAAAGAATTGCCATCTAGTTAAATACCACCGTACATTCCTTACCACTTAAGTGTCACCCAATGTACAGTACTTACCACCTAAGGATATGCCACTGTACAGTACTTACCATGGTGTTTTTTCCAGGTATTTTCCCCCTGGGTTGGGGGGGGGGGGGGTTGAGGGGGAAGCTTTTCAGATGTTTTTAAAAGGTGGGCTTGATTGGATAGGATTTGATGGCATTTAATGGTTGAAAATAATGGGTTTCAGATTTGAGGGTTGGGTAAAAATGAATCTTGTCCCCTGCCCCAAAACACTCTAGATACGCCCCTGCTAGTGGCGTCAACATAAGGCGGATGGGGTGATCCATCCAGGTGTAAGTTTTTCTTTATACTCAGGTGTGGCATTTTCAGAGTTTGTATCGTGAAATAGAAGGTGGCAAATATATTTGGCCACGCATGGCAGCACTAATAATAGCTACGCCACTAGCCAGTGTATCTATCGATACTGAAATCAGCGACCATTTTGATCGGTGGAAGGGTCTGGGGAAAATTGTTTATTATTTCAAAATAAGAAGATGCAACAAAGGAGTGAAGAGGGTGTAGCAACATCAATTCCAGAGGAAAAAGGCTCAACAGCAAAGTCACGCTTGGATGGATGGATGGATGGATGATGTGGATAGGTATCAACATCAGCTTGGAATCGAAGTATGGAAAAAGAAAAGTCATCAGTTAGTTCTGAGTGGAAGGATGTGGAGAGGCCCGGATGTGCTAAGTAGTGAGCCGAAACCCCTATGATAATGCATGCATGCGAATGAGAAGCATGGGACATGTAATAAGTGCTTTCATTATTGAATTGATCGTTGTGAAACGGACCCAAAATGATGAATTTAATTTTGAATTTTGTAATTGTAGTTGAAATAACAACCCCCCCCCCCTTCCCCTTCCGATGCCCACATGCCTGTATTACAACGCATCTACATAATGAAAAACATTTTTTTAAATTAATGGGCCCAACTGTGTTACCAACTCAACTGTGCCGTTGATGTCAAAATTCAGAGTGAGTCATTAAAAAGCGATCGTTTGATGGTTCAAATGTAAATTCACATGAGAAGAGTCTCAACCATTTAATCATTAAATCATCATTTTTAATATAAAAGGGACAGGATGCCCGAGACGACCATCTGACTTAATCGTATTAAGATTGTAGCGGTAATTACAGACAGAATGAAGCTTCCAGTTCTACTCCTGGTTTTTTGTTTTGGCTCGTGGACAAGTGGAGATGACTCTGAATGGAGAAAAGGTATTTGAGAGAAAAGTATCTCACGTATGTATGAATCGAGCACACACACTTCTTTATGTATGGATTTATGTACGAAGTCCAGTTTTTTGGCTCGTGGACAAGTGGAGATGACTCTGAATGGAGAAAAGGTATTTGAGAGAAAAGTATCTCACGTATGTATGAATCGAGCACACACACTTCTTTATGTATGGATTTATGTACGAAGTCCAGTTTTTGACGTCAAAATAATTTTTCAATAAGTGTATAAGTATATTAATTAAGAATTTGGCCTCTTATCATGAAATGAGGCTTTATAAAAACAAAATGATTATTAAAATAAGGTTAATTTTTATCAATATTTTTTTTAAAAATTTGAATCTGTTTATTTAATTATATAGTACTAGAAAGTTTAACTTGGTGTTACAGGTGTAATAATGGCAGCCAAATTTCGTTTTTATGTCTCAACATCATAAAATCCAATTTTTTTTCATTATGTAACTTAATGGCGGTTTGATATATTGTATCCTCAAAAAATAATGGCAGTATCAACGACCATGTATTGTATGTTTATTAAATAGTAAATAATCATTTCTTTTTAAAAAGAAGTATTTATGTGTATATGTTTACGTTTCTAACTCCACCGTGTTTTGAGATATTTGTATATTCTATATTACAGGCCTGCACAACTCAAAATGTTAGGCGGGCTGCAATACTTTATGAAAACTTGTTCTGGCTAAAAGAAAATAGGACAGGGGAAAGCTATTAAAAAAATAATCAGAATAAAGAACTTTTTGTTACATCGCGGGTGGGTGCTGGTGGGCCGCATACGGCACGCGGGCCGTATGTTGTTCAGGCCTGCTATATTACATAGGCCTACTCAATGAAATTTCCAAACCTGAATTACAAAGAATATATTTCTCTCTAAAATTGTCAACGCAGGAAAACTATAAAATGAAAATCTGTTTAACATTAAATAAAAACCCGGCGGTGACATTTAAGTAATTAGTTGACTGATTAGTAGCCTACATTTCTTAAAAATGGTACCAAACATTTTGACTCGCTCCTGAAACTATATAATCGGAAATTCGTTTGAGAAACAGAAACATTATTTATCCAAAAGAAGAATTTCTTAACCGATTTGTGATCTCTAACATTTTTAAAAGAAAAAAATCGTCATATACTATTTCATCCCATCCTGTCATTTGTGGAAATTAATTTAATTTATTTATTTTAATTCGATATTAATTTATTAAAATTAAAATAAATCTGAAAATATTCAACGGATGAAAGCTAGAAAAATAAAATGTTAAATTATTTAAATTGTTTAAAATCAGTTTTTCCGTTTGATTGTGTGCTATACGATTACACTCCAACGCTATTAGAATCCCCGGTACCGAAAAAGTACATTACGTAGTCACGTCAGCTAGATGTCAAGCTAGCACATTAGCTCTTTATGACCTTCCCCGATCTCCCCCTCCCCCCCCCCAAGCCTGAGTTATCGGACCGCGAGGCGGCACGCTGGAGATCCCCTTTCGCCAGGGCAACTCCCGCCAGCACACACTTGTGGTACCGAAAAAGTACATTACGTAGTCACGTCAGCTAGATGCCAAGGTAGCACATTAGCCCTTTATGCCCTTCCCAGGTCCCCCCCCCCCCCCCCCCCAAGCCTGAGTTATCGGACCGCGAGGCGGCACGCTGGAGATCCCCTTTCGCCAGGGCAACTCCCGCCAGCACACACTTGATCGAGTACGAACGGAAGCCCGAGGAAATCCGGTGGGCCGGAGACTCTGCTCTCATTGTCGGGCTATAGTTTTTTGTGCTGATACTAGTCTCTTGGGTTGAACAGCCCCAACCATATCTGCTACTTCCTTGATCACTGATGATCTGATTTGGAGCTCAGAATGAAGCGATCAATACACTCCAGCATCTCCCTAGCTTTTTCTCCTCACAGGAAGATTCCAGCATCTATTAATTTTTCTCCTGCCATTCTCTTCCTTAACCTTAATCCTCTTTCTAACGAAATTCCATTTTGGTCTGAGTTTAAAAGTGCCGTTTCAATAGCATGTTCCACAAAGTGACGGCCCTTTTCGTGCAGAAAAAATGTTAAGGCCTCTACGTTTGTAACCACTTAGTCAAGAGTAAAGCCTTTATTGTTGAGATGCTGCTGTGTAAGATTAACTTCCTCCAGTAGATAAACCCAAAGGTAAAGGTAGCACATAAACGTGAAATCACAGACAGCATGTAAAAGACATTGTGCTGTATCTCTTGTATCCAAATTTTCAAGAGGATTACGTGGAGCTTTAATCACCGCCACACATTCTTCAATCTCGTATTTCCCAGTTTGAACAAGGAGCACTCCAACGCCTTGCTGACAGTCTTTTCTCCGACATTCCAGTGTGTTCAAATAGAACATGCCATCGATAAGTTGATGCAGCAAAGAAGGAAAATATTCTTTGAAGAGTACCGAAAATAAAATACATGAAGCATGTTCTGCAAGAGAGTGTTGAACACACAAGTTAAGTTAATGGCCCACACATCCATTAAAATTTACCTTTCCTATTATTTCTTTTCAGAATGACCTTAACACACACATGGATTCCTGCCATTGTGGCAGCATTATCTTAACCTTGAGCACTGACACATCATAATGTCTAGTTTATCTCGTTTTAGATTTGTAAAAATGTCAGAAGTGAAGTCATCTGTTGTTTTTTTTCCATCTTAACGGGAAAAGGGCAAGAAACACTTCTCTCACTTCAACATTCCCAATGTGGAATTTCACATATCTGATCACTTCAGACATCTGGACCCTATGTGATATGTCAGGTGTATTGTCGATCATAATTCCAAAATTTTTGGCAGCCTTTATATCCATGAGAAGATTATCCTTCACATGATTTGCAAGGACATTTATAAATTCATTTGGGGTTTCTGATGAAAGGTAAGATCCGGATGCTTTATCTGTAGACGTCCTCCTCGTCAGTCTCATTTGATGCTCTTTTAGCACTGGGTCATACTTAGATAGCATCTTAACCATTTTAAGAAAGCTTGAGCAAAGATTTATCTTCGTTTTGGCCATGAAATGCCAGATCTTGATTTGCAAGAAACAATGTGATATCCAGCAACCTGTGCAGGATATCCTTGCAGATCAACTGCCATTCCCTGAAGAATTTCTTAAAGTCTTACTCCCACACTATTTGTGAAGATGCTTGTTGTAATACCTGCTTGTTGTCTATTTGTGACGGAGATTGTCGTATCTCCATGGAGTCTGTTTGTGAAGGTTTTTGTTCTAACACAATGGAGTCTGTTTGTGAAAGGTGTTTGTTGTAATACAATGGAGTCTATTTGTGAAGGTGTTTGTTTTAATACAATGGAGTCTATTTGTAAAGATGTTTGATGTAATACAATGAGGTCTATTTGTAAAATTGGTTGTAAGACAATGGAGTCTATTTGTGAAGGTGTTTTTTTTAATACAATGGAGTTTATTTGTGAAGGTTTTTGATGTAATACAATGAAGTTTATTTGTGAAGTCGGTTGTGAGACAATGAATTCTATTTGTGAAGGTCTTTGTTCTTACACAATGGAGTCTATTTATGAAGGTATTTGTTGTAATACAATGAAGTCTATTTGTGAAGGTGTTTGTTGTAATACAATGAAGTCTATTTGTTAAGGTGTTTGTTGTAATACAATGAAGTCTATTTGTTAAGGTGTTTGTTGTAATACAATGAAGTCTATTTGTTAAGGTGTTTGTTGTAATACAAAGGAGTCTATTTGTGAAGGTTTTTGTTGAAATACAACTGAGTCTATTTGTGAAGCTGTTTATTGTTATACAATGGAGTAAATCGTGTGAAAACCCTGAACCAGCTTTTGATTTGACAACGTCTTACAAGCTACATTCTACATAACAGATCACCTGGGACTAAAAAAAAATATTAGACAGGTTACATTACCGATTGAATTTCTTCACTTCCAGAACCTTCTAAAAGGCTGCTTACGTTCCTGGCCTTGGTTAGTGGTCAGGTCACCAATGTTAAAGAGGTCAACATGGAAAAAATCGAATGGGCCGAGCCGGAACATGACGTCATCCTCGCTTCTCTTAGACAAGTTTTTTTTCCAGCCCTTCCAAATGTAAGTTGAAAAAACGATGTACGATTTCAGGGACTTAAGATACCTCGATTTTTTAATGATGTTTTTTTTTTGATGAAAAGGGGGGGGGGTTGGGGAAGGGGAGTTTGAGGGGGAGTTCAAGTAAGATATCAAAAGTAAGTGGAAAAAAAGAGGTACGATTTCAGGGACTTAAGATACCTCGATTTTTTAATGATGTTTTTTTTTTGATGAAAAGGGGGGGGGGTTGGGGAAGGGGAGTTTGAGGGGGAGTTCAAGTAAGATACGTAGAGCATTGGATAGATGGACGGAGAAAGAGACATACTCTGCCTGATATTGTTATATGAAGTGATCATGGGACTGGATCCGGCCATCCCAGCAGGCATGTACCTCACCCCAGAGAATCCGGGTAGACTGATCAGAGCAAAACGCTCACTGAACACCGAATTCACCACTGACAATCGCATAAACAATTACACCAGAAACAATAGCAAATGCTTCAAAGTGCCTCAGTGCAACACAGTGCAGTATCAACAATCTTTCTTCCCACGCACAGTAATAGCATGGAAACATCTGGACGATGCCACTGTGAACTCGACATCGGTCGAAAGCTTCAAGGCTGCCCTGGTATTAGCTAAGAGCTGTTAGACTAGCAACATCATTTCCCAACCGTTGCACAGATGCCAGTATATGGATGCAGCAACGAACACTACCACAACCAGAAGAGAAAAGAGAAAGATCGAGAGAGATTGGGAAAAATACAAAAGATAAATAAATAGAAAGAGACAGAGCGAAAGGAGAGAGATAAAAAATATGTGGATAAAGGAGAGAGGGTGAGAGAGACAGAGAGAAAAAGAGAGAGTTTATCAGTAGCATTGAGTGGCGTAGCAAGTCTCTACACTTTACGGTTTACACAAAATTTTCAGGAAATCGTATTATTACTGGAAGAGTCTGTCAACGCGGTCCTATACAGGTTGCAGATTGTGATAGTCAGAGAGGGCGACCTGGGCATCTTCAGTTTGGAGCCACACAACTTTACGGACGTCAACAAGTATCAGTAAGCAAAGTTTAAAAAAACAAACAAATGTACTTTAAACCATTTTTTGTACGTACTTAGCTGAGGAACGAATAGCTGCTCTACTGGCAGGTAAATATGTTGAATTGTCCTCCATTTCATCTTTCCAATACCCTCCTCCCTCTTCAACCATGTCTTCCTCTTAAAACTAACACATCCCCTTATTTATTATGTACTCACGATTTCCATCAATCAAACCCTTACGCGCTGGAGCCCGTGTAGGGCTTTGGTCAGCCTCACCACTTCCTTCCACTCAAACCTGATGTTTTTCTTCTCCGTGTTTGGATAGCTGCTGTAGATTTGTTTACACATCAGCTGTCCCTCTAAGCCTAGGTCTAACTTTGAACTGTTTTCGCTTCATTTTCTTCATACATATCCATCCTTTCTTGGGCCATATATTTCCTGAATAACTTTTCTCTCCCTTGTTTTTTATAGATTTTTGTAAAGGATCCAAGTTTCATTTGCATTTTACTGCTTGTCTTATTAAAGTTTTATAAATATTTGTTTCTCTTCTTTTCTTGTGATGTTTTTACTATTGATAATTCTGTGACTACTAAAATATGCCCTGTTTCCGCCCGATATTCTTTATTTTATTTCTGTTAGAGGGTCATTTCGTTGATTAAGGTAAGAATTCTAGATATTTGGGTTGGTTTTCTTTTCAAAACATGTGGTGCTTAATTTAAATGGGGCACTTCTGGCTGTTTTCTCTTAACATACACTTCTCTCCTCATCACACTCCACGATTCCTCAAAACTTTCCACTATCTTTCAACGGGTTCAATTTACCCTGCGACCCCTTGACCTTCCTTACCTCGTCCCGGGCTATAACTCTAAGGACTTTAACTGCAACTGTTACATAATACCGAGCACGTTGGGTTAGCTCTCTCTGGCTAATCATGCGTACCACTCAACAGTCAATCGAGGCGATCTACGGAGCAGATCACAGAGTACTATCGTCCCACACTTCCACCCACTTGCTACTACCTTCTCAAAATTTAGCCCAACAATTCCACCTAATTTGATCTACCTTCCTAACAATTCAACTAACTTAGCACTACCTTCCTAACAATTCAACTAACTTAGCACTACCTTCCTAACAATTCAACTCACTTAGCACTACCTTCCTAACAACTCAACTCACTTAGTCCTACCTTCCTAACAATTCAACTCACTTAGTACTACCTTCCTAACAACTCAACTCACTTAGTCATACCTTCCTAACAACTCAACTCACTTAGTCCTACCTTCCTAACAATTCAACTCACTTAGCACTACCTTCCTAACAACTCAACTCACTTAGTCCTACCGCACCAATAATTTATTTGATTTTTAACCCACATCCGCGTCCCATAAATTTTGAGGGCCCACGACAACCTCCACCCACTCCAGACCACCAGCTATTTGGTTTGAGCCAGTTAAGACCGCTCGGCCACCCAGCACCCAGGGTGCAATGTATTGACTTCCCTTGGCAAGATGGAGCTGATAGGGAGAGCGTTTAAAAGCACCTAGGGTAAAAAGCCATATTGAACACCTGTCAAAACAATCACACAGGCAGACATAGCGTCGTGTTGTGTTAACATAACTTAAATATTGTAAATGTAAGATTCTAAAAGTATGCAGCATTTAATTACGTCAGGTCTGTTCAGTTTGACGTCACCAAAGACTTTGATAACGTCAGTGTCGATGACCTGAGCCCCACCCGACCAGAATGTGAGTTATTTTTCATGCAGACCGATGTGAATGTGTACGTTGGAACTTTCCCCGACTGCAATCACATTGTCGACGGGGTGAGTGTTTACATTAATTTCTATTTACAAAATAACTTAATGAAATTGTAGTCCAAGGGACATGCTTTCGTATCTGTATTATTTGTAAACCAATTTTTAACTCTTAAAAAATTGATCGAGCATAGAATAGGCACTTCTGAGCACTTTGAATGCTGCCCGATATTATAAGACAATTGCAAAAATTCTTTGCTCAGCTTTCCAGAGAAAAGCTTATCTATATATATATATATATATATACATATCAATTTGAATTATCGATTTTCATAACGCGGTATTCACCATTTTCGAAAAACCGAAGAAAAAAGATCTTCTAAGAGCAAACCAGGTTACTTTAGGACAGTGGCGTCACCAACTTTTTTTTTGGCCGCGGGCCGAATAACGGACACAATGACGAGCATGGGCCGGATAATCATTATGTACAATACTTGCAAGCCAGAACGAAAGCTCTGTGAAAAAACACGAAAAAGTAAATTTAGTCTTCCATGTTAATCATGCGTGAGTGGCGTGCAATTTTAATTTTAAAAAATGTAAAAAAAAACAAAGACAGCCAGCATATTTATTTACTAAAAAAGTTATAAAAGGAGGTGACGTTAGCCCATGGGCTGTAGTTTTGTGACCCCCAGCTTTAAGACTTAGCAAGGTTTATTTACAAATCACTTTCTTTCGTATTTTTATTTTCCTACTTCTAAAATATGTTTTAATTTTAACTGCTTCTGCGGCATTTTGCGCAAATGCACTAAATATCACTAAGTGAAACAATTAAAAAAAAAACAAAACAATTTTGTCTAGAATTCAGATTTATAAAGACAAATCATGCAAAGTAGTTAACACATTACACTAGTGGTTCTCAAACTTCCTAATGCCGCGACCCTTTAAGACAGTTTCTCATGTTGTGGCGACCCCTAGCCACACAATTATTTTCGTTGCTACTTCGTAGCCATTAGTAAATGTGTTTTCAGATGGTCCTAGGCGACCCCTGGGAAAGGGTCGTGCAAACCCCAAAGGGGTCGCGAGCCAGAGGTCGAGACCCGCTGCATTACACTATTACAAGGGATTTTTCAGCATTTGAAATAGTGTTCTGTTAAATAATATATCAATAAAACGCATTAATCATACACAATTTTATAATATATCTTATACAATTTAATTTAATTTGGGTATGTAAGTGGTTTGTAATTTATAAACAAACTGAAATAGTTGGTGCTGGGAATGTTATCCTTTCAAAATGGATACAACAGCATTTTTTCGTTAAGTAATAGTGGGATACACAGCATTTTTTCGTTAAGTAATAGTGGGATACACAGCATTTTGTCGTTAAGTAATAGTGGGATACACAGCATTTTGTCGTTAAGTAATAGTGGGATACACAGCATTTTATCGTTAAGTAATAGTGGGATACACAGCATTTTGTCATTAAGTAATAGTGGGATACACAGCATTTTGAAACAAAATAAGAAATGAAACCAAAGTAAATAAATACAATTTAAATAACCTATATCTCAATTTTCGTCAAGGTCTAACTTATAATTTAAATATACAAGTAAACCTCAATTAACACTTACTTTAAGAGGAGAAGAGGATCCCACCGGGAAACGGGGATCCTAACGGGACCGGATTCCCACCTGAAAAACGGGGAAAAAAGTAAAATTGACCCCTTCTTGGAAATGGGATCCATCAGGATCTCGATTATGTCGGGATCCAAAAGGGGTTGGGATCCCATTAGGATATGGGTTCCTATTTGGTAGCGGGATCCCATAGCGGGGACGAGAACCCGAATGGGGTCAAGATCCCGAACGGGATATGGGATCTCATTTGGAAAAGGGTTCCCAATCGGGATCGGAATCCCAGTAGGGTCAGGATTACCATTTGGAAACGGCATCCAAATCAGGATTGGAATCTCAATGGGGTCGGGATCCCAATGGGAATGGGATCGGGATACCACGGGGATCAGAAAATCGACGGGATTGGGAACTCATCGGGTGAATTTTAAAAAATCAAAACATGTCTATAGGGTACGTCCAAATTTTTGAAAAACAGAGTAGCTTGCTTGTAGTTGCCGTCTACTTTTATCAATTTGGATTGGTTTGAAAATCATGTTTGTCGTTTCTAAACTCGATTCCAGCAAGTTAATTAGCGCTTATTAACAACAGATCCGATAATAACGTTTTTAAAATAAGAAGTAGGCCAGTATTTTTACTCTGAATAATTTATTTCCTCTTAATTCACGGTGACCTCATCCGATCCCTTTTTACTTATCCAAAACATAACAACCGCAAATGATTTGAAAGCGGAAATGTTATTCACCAATCCATTATGCTTTTTTTTTCTCCGAAAATAAATATTTTTTTCCTTGGTGATCTTACCTCATAGCCGTATGTCAAACTGTATTGATAAAGCTCATTTATGTTTTTTTCTAATAGTAAGCTCCCTTTTATTTTTTGGTATAATAACTTTAAAATATACGTTCATTTTCACAATGCATAACGTCATATGTCACATGCGTGACTTCCTTTTAACGTGTATATTTCAAGACTTTTCTCTTATTCAAACACTACAGAGACCTGTCAATTACGCCGTGACATTCTCTTGTAAAACAATGGCCGTATTGTTGTACTCGGAGCAGGCCAGAGAGGTCCCCAGCCCCCTGCCTTACACCAATCGATTTACGACCAGGTAAAGAATGCAACATTTGAGTTTATCTATGGAGACTTTACTTGGGAGAATATAAGGATAAAGTATGTGACGCAACTCGTAACCCTTTTTTTTCCTTTATCTATAAGGTATCCACTTCTGCCATACGTCACTTCCGGAGCTGAGCATTTCCTCCCACCTTGTAACTGTCAATGAAGGAGGCGGAGCTTTAATATCTATTTAAATTTGTATGATGCAGTAGTAATTAATCTTTGATTAATAGTAGCTGTTTAATTTTTATTTTAAAAAAATGTCTTTTTTTTTTTTAAATGGAATATTTGAAATAAAAATAAAAGTTTAAAAAATATAACGATACATTTAACTCGTTGACTATTTTGTGTGTGGCCTAGTTGTCACTGCAGGTGTAGACGACACTTATCAGTAGGTAGTATCGATCACAGTACAGTCCTTAAAACCTAGGTATATGCAACTGTACAGTACTTACAACTATTTATCAGCCAATGTACAGTATTTACTACTTAGGTATAAGCTAATGTACCGTACTTACCACCTAGGTGTTAGCAAGTGTACAGTACTTAACGCGTAGGTATCAGCCACTTTACAGTACGTAACACCTAGGTGTCAGCCACCGTACACACCTTACCAACTAGGGATATGCCACTGTACAGTACCGACCACCTAGGGATATGCCACTGTACAGTACCTACCACCTAGGGATATGCCACTGTACAGTACCGACTACCTAGGGATATGTCACTGTGCAGTACCAAAAAACTAGGGATATGCCACTGTACAGTCCTTGTCACCTAGGTATATGCCACTGTACAGTACCAACCACCTAGGGATATGCCACTGTACAGTACCGACCACCTAGGGATATGGCACTGTACAGTACCGACCACCTAGGGATAAGGCACTGTACAGTACCGACCACCTAGGGATATGCCACTGTACAGTACCGAACACCTAGGGATATGGCACTGTGCAGTACCGACCACCTAGGGATATGGCACTGTACAGTACCAACCACCTAGGTATATGCCACTGTACAGTCCTTCCCACCTAGGTATATGCCACTGCACAGTACCGACCACCTAGGGATATGGCACTGTACAGTACCAACCACTTAGGGATATGCCACTGTACAGTACCGACCACCTAGGGATATGGCACTGTAAAGTACCCACCACCTAGGCATATGCCGCTGTACAGTACTTACCACCAAGGGATATGGCACTGTACAGTACCGACCACCTAGGGTTATGCCACTGTACAGTCCTTGCCAACTAGGTATATGCCCTCGACAGTACCGACCACGAAGGGATATGCCACTGTACAGTACCGAACACATAGGTATATGCCATTGTACAGTACCGACCACCTAGGGATATGCCACTATACCCTACCGACCACCTAAGTATATGCCACTGTAGAGTACCGACCACTTAGGGATATGTCACTGTACAGTACTTACAACCTAGGTATGCGTCAAATACAGCACTTGCCATCTAGGTAAATACCAACGTACATACCTTACCACTTAAGTGTCACCCAATGTACAGTACTTACCACCTAAGGATATGCCACTGTACAGTACTTACCACCTAAGGATATGCCACTGTAGAGTACCAACCCCCTAGGGATATGTCACTGTACACTACCGACCACCTAGGGATATGCCACTGTACAGCACCGACCATCTAGGTATATACCACTGTGGAGTACCGACCACCTAGTGATATGCCACTCTACAGAACCGACCACATAAGGATATTCCACTGTACAGTATTTACCACCTATGTATTAGCCACTGCACACCCCTACTAATGTTTTTTCCAAAAATCTCCCCCCCCTGTTTTGGGGGGAGGGGGGCTTTTCAGCAGTTTTTAAAAGGTTGGCTTGATTGCCAGTTGCCAGGGACCAGAGGCGTGTGTAATTGGTGACAGATGGGACATACGTTACGGGACGCCAGACTAGTTGGGGGATAGGATAGGATTTGATGGCATTTAATGGTTGAAAATAATGGGTTTCAGATTTGAGGGTTGCGTAAAAATGAATCTTGTCCACTGCCCCAAAACACTCTAGATACGCCCCTGCTAGTGGCGTCACAATAGGACGGATGGGGTGATCCATCCAGGAGTAAGTTTTTCTTTATACTCAGGTGTGGCATTTACAGAGTTTGTATCGTGAAATAGAAGGTGGCAAATATATTTGGCCACCCATGGCAGCACTAATAATAGCGACGCCACTAGGCAGTGTATCTATCGATACCGAAATCGGCGACCATTTTGATCGGTGGAAGGGTCTGGGGAAAATTTTTCATTATTTCAAAATAAGAAGATGTATTTCAAGGTATACTTAAATTCAATGTTATTATTAGACTATTTGAACGGAGAAGGAAATCTTCTAGAGTTTATGAAAGGCATAACTCTAACCCTAACTCTAACCCTAACCAGGGCCATACGTAAACTGAATTCACTCCGGTTGTGGGGTGCCCCAGCGTAATCCTTTACACAAGCAAAAATATTTAACCCCATAATGAAGACTGATACGTTTGTGGGAATGGGATGCAGAAATTTGGGGTGCTAAAGTCAGTCGGGCAAACTCAAAACGAATTTTGGTGCATATTTGAATTTGTTGTTTCTTTCACACACTTTTTAGGTGGCATTTCAACTTATGAAAAAGAGGGGGGGGGGGTGCCAAAATTAGTTATAATAATGATCAAAGACATCTTAAATTCCGTAACAGCTGGAGGTAAAAAACAACTTAACTCTAGTTGTGTCCCTCCTTGAGGGTACGCTTTTGCCCTAGGTTATTCTCGTTCCTGATATCTTCATGGTACCCAGAAGATTTTTGATGGATTTGAACCTACAAGAAGGCATTTGATCACATATCTGAATTTAGTTTTGCATCATCCTACACTTAATTCGAAAGCAAAGGAAGAGGTGCTAGTTAAAAACCTAGGTGTCACCTAACATTAGAACCATCGTGTGCACCCAGCAACCCCTACGACTGTAGTGGGCCTCAAATATTTTATCGCTTTTTAAGATTTGACGAGGATATTTTCTTACTTATCATCTTTCATGCAAAAAAAGTGGGGGAAAAGGGGGGGGGGGTGGTGAAAAAGTGCTTAATTTAAACCTGCTTGTGTTATGCAATTCAAAATTATTTTATATTACTAAAAATATAAATTTTTCTTTTACTCTTTTTATCTACATTATTTTGGGGGATGGCTACTTAATTAATAGATACATTTTAAAACATAAAATTAAATACATAAATCGAAAAGGTTTCCCCACTAAAAATACTTCAAATATTTTATATCCTGAAACTAAATGGAAAGAAAAAACTTACTTATAATAATAATTAGTTACCTTTTGAAAAAGAAAAAAAAAATTGAAAATATGTATATATTTTTATCTGCTTTAAAAAACTAGTCATTTTTAGCAGTGGTATAGGAAACATCATACATATTTTAAGAAGACATGAGTTGTTTACAGAAGAAACTATATATTTACTTGTACGTGATTTTATCCACGGAAAATCGGATGCACAAAAAAAAAAAATAATAGAAAAAAAAAATAATAATAATAATAATAATAATTTTATATTTTAAAAAGACATGAGTTTTTTAAAAAAGAAACTATATATTTACTTGTACGTGATTTTATCCAAGGAAAATCGGATGCAAAAAAAAAAAAAATAATAGAAAAAAAAAATAATAATAATAATAATAATAATTTCCCAATATTCAGTAGATTGGGAAAAAATAAAGTAGGGTCCCGCTTCCAAAAAATTGCAATTTTAGTTATCTCTAAGAGTCCCCTGGGATCACTATAAAATCATTCAGATAAAACGTATGTTACTTTTCAGATTGATCCCACTAAACTGAATTTAGAAACATGTTGCCTTTTATATGTTAACACCGAGCCAAAAGAATTTAATCTTTAATATTTTTTTTTTACTGCATTGAGTATTTTAGGTTAGATTAATGAAACAAACTATATTTGAAAAAATTGTCAGCTAACGGACTTAGCCCTACCATCCCACGTAATACTACCGTCCGAAAAAAATTAAACCATTTAGATCTACGGCCCCAAAAATTCCATCCACTTAGTACAATTTAATTTCATTTTCCAGCCACCATCTCCCCCGGGGAGTAATCCGGCAAAAGTCCTTTAAGAAAGTCATTAATCATGATGGTATATTTCGTATTCTATTATACAACCTTGTCCTCCAGATGTGACTTTTAGAAACATTATTTTGCACGAAATCTGCCTTCGAGACGATCAATGGAGTCAGAGCTTCCATTCCTTTAGATGAGTGTTGGGGATTGTTTTTTTTTTGTGTTGTTGTTTTGGTTTTTGCTTTTCTTGGGGATTGAACTCCAGACCATCACCTCTTTGGATTGAGTCAGTGTAGACCACTCGACCACTCGACCACTCGGCCACCCAGCAACCCGGGCACCCAGCACTCAGGGTGTATTTTATTGAATTCACTCGGCAAGGTGGAGCTGATATGGAAATTCTTATGAAGCACCTAGCGTGAAGCTATGTTGAACGCGTATCAATACAATGACAAAGGCAGACGTAGCACGTTGTTTATATAATTTATATATTATAAATGTACGATTCTAAAAGCGTGCAGTATTTAATTACATCAGGTCTGTTCAGACGTTAATGACGTCAGTCTCGGAGACCTGAGCCCGATCCGACCAGAATGTGAGTTTTTTTTACATGCAGACGGATGTGAATGTGTACTTGGAAACTATGCCAGACTGCAATCACATTGTCGACGGGGTGAGTAACTCCGTTTACATTAATTTTTTTTTCAAAAATAACTTCATTAAAGTGTAGTACAAGGTACATAATATAATAGCATCTTTAATTTCATTTAGCTCAGTTGTCTCAAGCTCAAATGACCCGCAGGTCACGATTTTTGAGACCCAAAATTTAGCTGATAAAATCTGCAAAAAGAAATTAATTAAAATTTCTCTCAGGCCACGGTGGAAGTTTTTCACGCCTTTCTTGTCTGCAAAGCAAAGGATTTCATCAGCTTTCGCACTCAACCAGGAAACATGCATCTGGCGCAGTTGCAACTAGACCTTGCTGCGGATGCTCCTCAGTGCAGCTGTCTTTTGCTAATGAAAATGGGTCATCATGGAGGGCCATGTTCGCCCACGTATTTGCTCAAGTAGAATTAGGATAACATCAGGATGGCTGACATCGATAAATATCGGTATGACATTTTATGGTTTTCTATTGATCAGCTTTTTGTATCGTTTTTTAAATGGAACACTGACGAGTCATTACATGCCTGTTAAAGAAAAATCGAGACATTAACTTTGTGTGAGTGGCATTTATGAAACTTAAAATAAGTGTTTCATATTGAAATAGCTTAATTTAAAAAGTTAAATCTACTATGCACTGAAACTGTCCCGTGTGCAATAAAAACACTAAAACAAATCTGCAGACAATCTATTAAACACATGGGAGAGACAAGTTCTCATTGTAAGTATAGGGACCAATAAAGTATGAATATGGATGAAGAATACGAACCAACAAGGAATTGTATGGTCCGTATCAGGATCCCAAATTAGTAGCTGAAACAGAAAAGTACTCCATGAACTGGATATTTAGAAAAGAATGCCAAATGACAGAGGAGTGAAGAGGGTGTACCAACATCAATTCCAGAGGAAAAAGGCTCAACAGCAAAGTCACGCTTAGATGGATGGATGGATGATGGGGATAGGGATCAACATCAGCTTGGAATCGAAGGATGGAAAAAGAAAAGTCATCAGTTAGTTCTGAGTGGAAGGCTGTGGAGAGGCCCGTATGTGCAATAGAAACCCTTGTGATGATCCATGCATGCGAATGAAAAGCATGGGACATGCATTAAGTGCTTTCATAATTGAATTGATTGTCATAAAATGGACCCAAAATGATGCATTTAATTTTGTAATTGTAGTTGAAATAGCACCCCCCCCCCCCCCGCTTCCCCTTTGCCTTTTTTAAAACATTTCTACAAAAAGAAAAAATTTTTTAAAATTAAAGGGCC
>CAXITT010000001.1:2540519-2571193 GCA_964033795.1 Lymnaea stagnalis | reverse complement strand
GCGGTAATTACAGACAGAATGAAGCTTCCAGTTCTACTCCTGGTTTTTTGTTTTGGCTCGTGGACAAGTGGAGATGACTCTGAATGGAGAAAAGGTATTTGAGAGAAAAGTATCTCACGTATGTATGAATCGAGCACACACACTTCTTTATGTATGGATTTATGTACGAAGTCCAGTTTTTAATGCGTCAAAATAATTTTTAAATAAGTGTCTAAGTATGTTAATTAAAAATTAAGCCTCTTGTCATGGAATGGGACTTAATAAAAAAACAAAATAATTATTAAAATAAGGTTAATTTTTATCAATATTTAAAAAAAAAATTTGAATCTGTTTATTTAATTATATAGTACTAGAAAGTTTAACTTGGTGTTACAGGTTTAATAATGGCAGCCAAATTTCGTTTTCTGTCTCAACATCATAAAATCCAATTTTTTTTCATTATGTAACTTAATTGCGGTTTGATATATTGTATCCTCAAAAAATAATGGCGGTATCAACGACCATGTATTGTATGTTTAGTAAATAGTAAATAATCATTTCTTTTTAAAAAGATGTATTTATGTATATATGAATATGTTTACGTTTGTAACTCCACCGTGTTTTGAGATATTTGTATATTCTATATTACAGGCCTGCGCAACTCAAAATGTAAGGCGGGCTGCAATACTTTATGAAAGCTTGTTCGGGCAAAAAGAAAATAGGACAGGGGAAAGTTATTAAGAAAATAATCAGAATAAAGAGCTTTTTGTTACTTCGCGGGCCGCAAAGTGGGTGCCGGCTGGCCGCATACGGCCCGCGGGCCATATGATGTGCAGGCCTCCTATATTACATAAGCTTACTCAATAAAATTTCACGCACTTGAATTACAAAGAATATATTTTTCTTTAATATTGTCAGCGCAGGAAAACTATTTTAAAAAAATCTTTTAACATTAAAAAAAAAAAAACCCAAGTGACATTTAAGTAATTAGTTGATTGATTAGTAGCCTACTTTACTTAACAAGTGTGCCCAACATTTTGACTCGCTCCTCAATTCTATAATCGAACATTCGTTTGAAAAACAGATAAATCATTTAACCAAAGAAGATAACAGATAAATCATTTAACCAAAGAAGATAACAGATAAATCATTTAACCAAAGAAGATAACAGATACATCATTTAACCAAAGAAGATAACAGATAAATCATTTAACCAAAGAAGATAACAGATAAATCATTTAACCAAAGAAGATAACAGATAAATCATTTAACCAAAGAAGATAACAGATAAATCATTTAACCAAAGAAGATAACAGATAAATCATTTAACCAAAGAAGAATTTCTTAACGGATTTTGCGATCTATAACATTGTTTTTTTAATTAAAAAATAATCATAGACTATTTGATCCCATCCTGTCATTTGTGGAAATTGATTGAATTTGTTTATTTCAATTCGATATTAATTTATTAAAATCCGGAGATATTCAACGGATAAAAGCTAGAAGAAGAATATTTTATATTATTTAAATTTGTTAAATGCAGTTTTTTTCTGATTGATTGTGTGCCATACGATTACACTCCGGAGCCATCAGAATCTTCGGTACTGACAATTTACATTAGGAATTGAGGTCAGCGAGACTTCACATTAGCTCTTTATGCCCTTCCCAGAGATCTCCTCCCCCCCCCGCCCGAGTTATCGGACCGCGAGGCGGCACGCTGGAGATCTCCATTCTGGAGATCTGCAACTCCCGGCAGCACACACTTGATCGAGTACGAACGGGAGCCCGAGGAAATCCGGTGGGCCGGAGACGCTGCTCTGAAAGTCGGGCTATAGTATTTACGTCATAGAATCTCCCCCCCCCCGGCCCACCCCCAGGAAGCGCCAAACGCCTCTATTAGTTATTTTTAAAGTGGGTTTCTATCTCGCAGCTTGTTTACGAAGCACTTGGCCCTAAACGTTATCATCTGTACCAAAATTTTGCTTCCACTGTTGAATGAAGAAGAATAGCCATGAAAATGAAATATATAAAGTGCGAACTTTTCCCCCACAACAGCTAACCATATATTTCATTTATTGTGCGCCACCGTGTAGTAGAGCTTACGTTTTTTCTTACAGTAGATTAAGTGCAACCTTTTTAGCCAAAAATAGACAGTAGTGCAGCGCAACTTACAATGAACGACAGATAAATCCATCACGGGTAATATATATGTCAAATGAAGAACATCAAATTATTACCTCCCACCCGGCTGCTGCAGACTTTTATAATTATTTCAAGCTGCTGAGCTGAGGGAGTTATTTAAATGGCAGCAGGGAATATTGCACCATCATTGATCGTTGGCGTGTTTTGGGCTTCGCGAAAAAAAGACTGGTGGCTGTTAAATTGTGGTACACCATTAAAATTAGCACTGGATTACTAAAGTTAAGCAGCATAGTTTAAAAAAAAAATCATTTACAAATAAACATAGAGAATCTCTTACCTTCCTCAAGGACTCTCTTACCTTCCCCAAGGACTCTCTTACCTTCCCCAAGGACTCTCTTACCTTCCCCAAGGACTCTCTTACCTTCCCCAAGGACTCTCTTACCTTCCCCAAGGACCCTTTTACCTTCCCAAGGACTCTCTTACCTTCCTCAAGGACTCTCTTTCCTTCCCCAAAGACTCTCTTACATTCCCCAAGGACTCTCTTATCTTCCCCAAGGACTCTCTTACCTTCCCCAAGGACTCTCTTACCTTCCTCAAGGACGATCCTACCCATCCTCGAAAGCTATTAAATCACAACTCGCTCGGCGGTAAAATATTTTCACTGTTCTCTTTAAATTTATGTGCTCAAATAAAATTGCACTCCATGTTACTTGCAACATCGTGAGATTGGTGGTTTGTTTTCAAAATAATGATGCGTATGAATACATGTGACGAGTAATAAAAAAAAAAAAAAAGAGGGACTAAATCGCCGGCCATCTTAGTGAGTGGACTTAAATTTATGTGCTCAAATAAAATTGCACTTCATGTTACTTGCAACATCGTGAGATTGGTGGTTTGTTTTCAAAATAATGATGCGTATGAATACATGTGACGAGTAATAAAAAAAAAAAAAAAAGAGGGACTAAATCGCCGGCCATCTTAGTGAGTGGACGTGCATAATTTTCAGTGACATGATATACATATTATTTTGAGAATTAATTGGCTTTTAACTAGCTGATATTTGGATGTATGTCACAAACTCATCCCACGTGACTTGAGTCATTCTACGTGTATGTGTTGCAAATGGCAAATCTCCTCATTGCACCGTAGTTAGCTTAAATCATCAGGCAACCTGGCGGTCCTGACATATTTGTAAATATGACCGTTACTTACATGATGACCCAAGTCTCACACACAATATTGCTAGTGTAGATCATTAGAAGTCCAATTTCAACATATCATTTATTTATTAAAGGATCACAATATATATAAAACACGTTTCAAATTGATGAATCTCTTATACGTCTTATGCTCCTGGTGTACTTTTTCCATTACCGGCTGTTCCTAACAAGATGGCTGCTTCCTATTCGGCGTATTGGCACTGGGATTATTTTCGTAGCTTTTGCGATATGCTTTATATTTTGTGACGTATATTTGGGAATGGGTAATGGCGTTGTTAATGTTGTTATGTTTTAGCAGGAGCAGCAGTGATGGCGTAGTTAGTAAGGGTGACTTAGCAAAGGAGTTAAATATATATATCCATTGAAAACACACCATCTCTTACATATATTTTGCATTTGATATTATTTCGCAAACTTTTCCGGATAGCGTGCTAAATAGAATTCCCGATCATCATCATCACGTCCCTTAGTCCTTGGACCGCATGGGTGCCACAGATGACATAAAAACAATCCTTCTCCATTCTTCTCTGTTTTCAGGATCTCGCACAGCATCGCCACTCTTTGATGTTATCTTCCCGCTTTTTTTCTTCTGTCTTCCTCTTTCTCTCCCTCCTCTATTTTGGCCTGCATGATTTCACTGACGAACGATTGTTTTCTTCTAACGTGGCCATACCATTCCAGTGTGCGCCTTTTTTACAGTCACCAGGAGGTCATCGTACTGCCCAACTGCTTGACGAATTCCTTAATTCCCGATAACAACGCTAATTTTTTTATATTTTTAAATAACGCAACTGCATTTGGTGCGTAATATTTTCTTCTCTTTCCAGAACATGAAATCTTCTCAATTTCAGTAAGATGTACCGGTAATAAATGTTCGGTTTAAAAGTGATTGGACATCAGATTATTAAAGTAGTTCATGGGCGTGAAATAAAAAGTGTAGAATAACGTATCATGGAAGGAAGGGGTGCAAGGAAAATTGAAATTCTTTAATGTGCATTACTTGAGTTCATGCTTTGTCGAGTAACTTATGTGTTTGGCGGGCTATAGCTAGAAATAGAATAATGATTGATAGAAGTACAGCCACATACATCCAACTCCTTTAGAATAATAACATGGAATCAGACCTTCAAACTGCAACCTTGAAACAAAGCCAGCCCTTAGGGTGTTTGACATGTGCCCTTGCGCAGGGTGCCGTGGCCATAAGGGGGGGGTGTCCTGGGGCGCCCAGTAAATATTTAAATTCCCTTAGTTTATTATAGTGAAGTGTGCTTAGCTACATGTATTGCATTAGAAAACGCACCCCATAGCCTAAGTCGTAATCGGAAAAAAGAGCTGAGCCATACAGGGACATGGTAGGGGGCGCCGAAAAGGTGCATCGCACAGGGCGAAAGATCACCTGAGGCCGTCGTTGCTTGAAATCCATTAAAATATGTCTTCCTTTCCAGGTCCGCCTTATCTATATTTAGATCTATGTATTCTTACTCTAAGGCTAGGTAGTGCCTTTTCTCAACTGATGTACATCACACATTTTTGTTACGGTAGTCAATCTATTTGTGAAGATGTTTGTTGTAATGAAATAGATTGAAGCCTGGTGAAAGCCCCGACTATTCAGCGTATCATTATTACCTTGTCCTACAGGCCACTTTCTGCAGTATAGATTACCTGGGACAAACAATACTTATAGGCAGGTTATACTACCGATTGAATTTCTTCCCTTCCAGAACCATCTAAAAGGCTGCTTACCTTCCTGGCCTTGGTTAGTGGCCAGGTCACCAACGTTAAAGAGGTCAACATGGAATACACCGATTGGGGTGAGACGGAACATGACGTCATCGTCGGTTCTTTCAGACACGTTTTTGTTCCAGCCCTCCCAAATGTAAGTTGAAAAAACAATGTCCAAGCTCGGGGACTAACGTTATCTCGGTCTTTTGTTGTTTTCTTTTTGTGTGTTGGGGGAGTGGGAGGGTGAGTGGTCAAGGGAAAGAGGGGAGGGAAGGGAAGGGGAGAGGGGGAGAGTGGGAGTGGAAGGGAAAGTGCGGAGTGGACGGGGGAGGGGGAGGGGTCGATTCGTTTAAGTTTTTAGTCTGTCGTTTGCGAAGTTGTATCATAAGGAACACCTTTTCTCGACAACTGATTTGATCAGTAGATAAGCAATGGCGGTAGTGCAGCCTAAATTTACAATGAATGCCAGACAGACGCGTCATGGGGAATATTTAAGTAAATGGATAACATATAATAATTTACCCCCCGACCCCCATCACAACCTCCAGGTGCTATAGAACTTTATAATCATTTTAATTTTAAAAAAACAAAACGAGTCAAACAATTGTCAGACGCCTTAAAACAAATGTAATTAAATAACAGAATAATGCATATTTTATGGAGGGAAAGGGGTAAAAAGGGAGTGAGAGGGAAAGGTTGAAAGTTCGAGATAGAAACGTATAGAGATGGACGGAGCAATAGACAGAGAAAAGAGAAAGGTCGACGGAGATTAAGAAAAATACAAAAGATCAATAAAGAGAATGAGAGAGAGGGAGCGAGAGTGAGAGAAAAGAGAGAGAGAGCGGAAGAAGATAGATAAAAAAATGAAGAGGCAAGAGACAGAAGGGGAGAGGGTAATAGAGAGAGAAAGAATAAGGAAAAGAGAAAACGCGAAATGAGAGATAGTGAGAGAGTGAGGGAGAAAGAAAGAAAGAGACTGAGAAAGAAAGAAATAAAGAAAGAAAGAAAGAAAGAAAGAAAGAAAGAAAGAAAGAAAGAAAGAAAGAAAGAAAGAAAGAAAGAAAGAAAGAAAGAGAAGGAAAGAAGATAGAGATATTTGGTCAGTGGCATCGAGTGTCTTAGCAAGTCGTAACAGTATCCAAATTATTTCAGGAAATCGTATTATTGATGCAAGAGTCCGTCAACGCTGTCGTGTACAGGCTGCAGATCCTGATAGTCAGAGAGGGCGACCTGGGCATCATAAGTCTGGAGCCACACAACTTTACGGACGTCAACAAGTACAAGTAAGACAATTTTAAACAAACATGCACTCTAAACCTTTTTTTTTTTTTTTTGTTTGTCCTTAGCTGGGGATGGGAAAGCTGCTCTACAGGCAGATACATATTTTTAATGGGTCTCCCTTTTATCTTTTCCATATCATCCACCCTTTTTAAACAAACATGCGCTCTAAACCGTTTTTTTTTTTTTTTGTATGTCCTTAGCTGGGGATGGAAAAGCTGCTCTACAGGCAGATACATATTTTTAATGGTTCTCCCTTTTATCATTCCCATATCATCCACCCTCTTCCAGCATGTCTTCCGCACAAAATGAACACATCCCCTTATTTATTATGTACTCATAATTTCCATCCGTCCATCCATCAAACCCAGTGGCGCTACAGCCCATGTAGGGCTTTGGCCAACGTCACCACATCCTTCCACGCAAACCTAACGGATGCTTTTCTTTTCCGTGCTTGATTCAAAGATGCTGTAGATTTGTTTACCCACCATCCATCCATCCAAGACTAGGCCTGCCTTTGAGCCGCTTTTCTTTGCTTCTTTTCCTGTTCCCTTCTCTTCTCTTCTCTGTCATTTGTCATTCTTTATTCTCAGTTTCCTGCAAAAATTTTATTTTTATTTTCTGCTACTATTGTGGGATCCTGATATGGACTGTACAGTTCCTGGTAGATTTATAACCTACATACACATCCATCCTTCGTTGGTGCATATATTTCCAGGAGAATATTTATACTATTTCTGTTTAGTATATGACCAACGAAATTGCTATCATTTTATGTTGTTCAGAGTAATATTTAAAAAAAACAACAAAAACATTATTCTATATTTTGAGGGCCCACGATGCTTCTGGCTGCTCGTTTAAATTCAGAATTTTTTTTTTTTTTAAATTTTCGCTTGTCTTGGGGATTGTACTCCAGAACACCAGCGTCAGTTGAGACCGCTGGACCACCCTGCACCCCTGCATTGACTTCACTCGGCAAAATAGAGCTGATACGAAGATTGTTTAAAAGCACCTAGCGTGAACCTGTGCTGTACTCGTATCAATACAGACACACGGGGCAAACATATCACCGTGTTTCTATAATATAAATATGGTAAAGATAAGATTCTAAAATTATGCAGCATTGAATTACTTCAGGTCTGTTCAGTTTGACGTCACCAAAGACTTTGATAACGTCAGTCTCGAAGACCTGAGCCCGACCCGACCAGAATGTGAGTTTTTTTTCATGCAGACCGATGTGAATGTGTTCGTGGGAACTATGCCAGACTGCAATCACATTGTCGACGGGGTGAGTAACTCCGTTTACAATAATTTCTATTTAAAAAATTACTTCGAGAAACTATAGTCCAAGGGACATAATATAATATCCTTTTTAATTTCATATAGCTGATGAAATCTTTCTTCCCAGAAGCGCCCCCCCCCCCAAAAAAAAAAAAAAAAAAAAAAAANTAGTTAATTAAAAAAAAAACACGAAGTCTTAGACAAATTAAACCTATTGATAAAGATCAAATCTTAAGCTCTGCCCCAATCTGGCTTCCCAACCATTTCACTATTTCCACAGAACATGGTAATATAAGTGATAAGCAGCCATCTAAAAGCCATTTAAAGGTTTAGTATTAAACCCAAAATTTATAAAAGCTTTACACATACACAACTTCTGTGACGTATTTTCTTGATAGAGCTCAAAGACTTGTCTGATTTATGTAAACAGCATACCTTGCCCAACAAACCTATATATATATATATATATATATATATATATATATATATATATATATATATATATATATATATATATATATATTTGTGAACCAATTTCTAACTCTGAAAAAATGGTCAAGTGCAGAAAAGTCCCTTCTGAAAACATAAAATGCTGCCCGATATGATAAGACGCTAGCAATGATTCGTTGCTGAGATTTCCAGAAAAAACGTTTATATATATATATATATATATATATATATAATATAACCTTCAAAACAATAGGGACCCATTCATGAACTTAAAATGCACTTCAGTTTTTTTACAAAACCTTCATTCAAGCAACGCACTTACTAGAATACTTTTATAAGAATCTGTACATTTTATTATTGCGCGCCGTCTTTACCAATTAGTGCTTATCTTTTTTACATATATAGAGTAAAACTAAAATAATTACAGGCACATTTTTCTGAAGTTTGAACTGAACAAAATGTTAACATTATAATAGTGTGTACTAAAATGAACATTTGTGTAAATTACTAATTTTTTAACATGATGTCTAAATGAGTTGGAATGATAAACTATGAATGTATTATTTTGCTTATCTTCGGAGAATTTAATTTCTTATTTAACACATCGGTACAGCCATACATGTATAAATACCTAGACGATTATTATTTGTGATCTCAGTTTCACCCTTTTAATTCCCTTCTTGTTTTCGTCCTGTCTTATTCGCTTTTCAATTAATGTAAAACATTAAAAAATGACACAGAACAAAGCTGCTTCCCTTGCAAAAAAAAAAAAAACAACAAAAAAAAACAACGTTAAATTTGTTCTATTCCTTCTATGTTTAAAGGGTTAACTCAAAGATTCGCGATACTTTTAAAGTTTGAAATGTATTGTCAGAATGGGCCACGTACAGGTTTACACATGGCTCAAAGAATTAATTGACAAAAAAAAAAAAAAAAAGTTACTACGTTTATGTGAATAATTTTAATGAGTTTGAGTTTTTATGGGGTTTTTTTTTTTTGTTATGTAATATTAATTAAAATTTTCTATAGACGTATATAAAATTGTATTGCTTAAGTTCCTTTCTCGTCATTATAATATAGGATACGTTCACCAAGTGAAAGTAATATTTATTTTCGGAGAGAAAAGAGCATAGTGGGTTGGTGAATATCATTTCTGCTTTCTTATCATTTGTGGTTGTCGTGGTTTGGCTAAGTAAACATGGATAGGATGGCGTCACCGTGAACGGAGAAGAAAGAAATTATTCAGGGTAAAAGTATAGATTTAAAAAAAAAAATAATAAAAGCAAAAAAAAAACACCAAATTATTAGATCTTTTTTTAATTAACCCTACATATCTAACTAGAATCGAATTTAGAAAGAACTAAACATGATTTTTGGAACGAACCTAAATTGATAAAAGTGGGCGGCAACCATGGGGAATCTACTCTTCTTTACAAAAATTTGAGCGTAGCCCATTAAGCCCCCTTTTCTCTTTTCTTTTTAATAATAACTTTAAGATATTCGTTTTTCAGTTCATTTGTATAATGCATGACGTCATATGTCAAAGACGTGACTTCCTTTTAACATGCATATTTCAAGACTTTTCTCTTATTCATACAACACAGAGACCTGTCAATTACGCTACGACATTCTCTTGTAAAACAATGGCCGTATTGTTGTACGCGGAGCATGCCACAGAGGCCCCCAGCCCCCTGCCTTACACCAACCGGTTCATGACCAGGTAAAGAATGCAACATTTGAGTTTATCTGTGGTGACTTTACTCGGGAGAATATAAGGATAAAGTATCCATTTTTTTTCTTTATCCATAAGGTATCCACTTCTGCCATACGTCACTTCCGGAGCTGATAATTTCCTCCCACCTTGTAACTGTCAATGAAGGTGGCAGAGATTTAATATCTGTTTAAAATTTTATGATCCAGTAGTAATTAATCTTTGATTAATAGTAGCTGTTTAATGTTTATTAAAGAAAAAATATTATTTTTGTGTGTTTAATTGAAATATTTGAAATAAAAGATAAAGGTTAAAATATATAACGATACATTTAACTCGTTGACTATTTTTGTGTGTGGCCTATTTGTCACTGCATGTGTAGACGACACTTATCAGGTAGAGGCACTGTCCATCACAGTACAGTCATTACCACTGTTACGCACTGCCTTCTAGAGTGAGAAATAAATCACTTATTTTAATTTTGTGGCTCGTTCTAAACAGTGCATAAGTAAATGACGATACCATTTGAGAAAAACAATAGGAAAAATATGACACCCAAAACAGTTATTAATTACAATAAATACGATTTCTTTAGTTATCAATATAATTACAAAATAAAGGAAATCTAATTAAAATTTCATCAACTTACAGGGTATGGTATGTCTTGTACCGGTACACAGTTTATACAAAGTGCCAAAAAAATAAGGTATAATGATGAAATACGAATTCACATAAGTAAACACAAAATAAAACACTCTTATCTCGGGAAGTCAAAATCTTATCTCCTTTTTCAATATTGCTCTCTTTGATTTTATAGTCGGTTCTTCCGAAAATTAGGGGAGTATTGCGGATTGTACTAGTAACTAGAACATTCAACTATTTACTATAATTTTCTAAGGCCTTCGACTTCATCAAAACAGACAATAGCTTAATTTGTGGTAAACAAGATCAAAGAGAATAAGCCACGCCCAATACGTACGCAGCCTAATTTGAGGTCAGACAGAGTTCACTGCACGGGGAAAGTGATGTAAACCCTTCCTCTACATAACAGCCACTATACAGTACTTACAATCTAGGTATCAGCAAATATACAGTACTTACCACCAAGGTATTAGCCATTCCACATCCCTAAGAAATATATATATATTTTTAATGCACAAGTGTACTCTCCTTATAATTAGATTCAATAAGCACTTTTAATGTAAATTATCTACTAGTTATAGCTCGTCAAACATTGGCGACAGCAATGTCTAAACGTCCCATATCCTACAGTTACTAGACGAAACATGAACTCAAGTAACGCACATTTAAGAAGTCCACTTTTTTGGTACATCTCTTCCCCCATGATACGTCACTCAACACTTTTTTTTTCCACGTTCATGAACTATATTAAATATTCGTATGTCCCTACCACTCATAAAACGAATATTTTTTTACACCATACTTAAATTGAGACGATTTCATTATCTGAGAAAAAAATAGTATGTGCCAAACGCAATAGCGTTATGTTATGTTAACACAAATCATGTAGGTTTATATCGGGTTATATATTATGCGCGCCATTGAACTCATTATTGAACCATACTTTCTTTCAATCATTTAGAATTATTTTTATTATACTCTCAATACCGAAATCACTGATAAGGAAGCAGTCCAATAAGAAGCAATCGATTTGTAAGCAGTCCAGTAGGAGGGATCGATTAGGAAGCAGTCTATTAGGTAGCAGTCAATTGGGGAGCAGCCCATTAAAATGCAGTGGATTAGAAAGCAACGCATTAGGAAGCAGTCGACTAGGAAGCATTCCATTAGAAAGCATTCCACGAGTCACACCAGAAGCGAAATATATACAAGAGATGATATCTATTAGGCATTGCGTTTAAGTCGCGTGGAGTAAATTAATAGTGTGACAAGATATGTTTCGGTTTGAAAAAAAAAAAAAAGACAAGACAAACGAATTAAAATATGTCTGTTGTTTCTTATTGCATTGTCTTCATCTAGCCGAGACGTAGGTTGAATTGTCGCGTATATTTTAAATTTTATTTTAAGCCTAAACACATCTTTTAACATCATTTATTTTCTGAGCTGTCCACCGAATCATTTGATGTACATATAATAATATTTTTTTTTACTCTTTCATCTTAATAGTAGGTGATAGCTTAACGGGTGAGTATATCTTATGCATTAATGTCGACTTGACCGAATCTGACACTGGCATTAAGTGCATTACAACTATTCCAATCGCACAGTTTAAAAAGGAAACATGAAATTTTATACATTCAAAACTAAAATACAACAGTAAAATGCATTCCTGACTTGTCTAGTTATGTTGATTGGTCTTGGAAGTTTCATCATGTTCGCTAACGAATCGAGCAGCTCTCCATCTCGTTAAACAAACAGCTCAGATCAAGGCTGCCCTCACGCTCTGGTCACCTTCCTATGCGCGGAAGGAACAATATACAAATAAAGTTATGGAAAATTTGAAAAAGAAGCTATTAAAAAAACAAAAAAAAACAAAAAAAAAAAAAATAACAACAACAGAACTCCACTTGAGTGCCGCCTCTTTGATAAAAAGTCAATACCTTTCATTTGGATACAAAATGTTTTTAAAAAAAAAAAAAAATAACAACAACAGAACTCCACTTGAGTGCCGCCTCTTTGATAAAAAGTCAATACCTTTCATTTGGATACAAAATGTTTTTTTTTTTTTTAAATGTTAAATAAATAATATATTTTTTTTTAAACCCTTTCGGGACGGACCACTTTTTGGAGTGTCAGTGCCAAGAAGATGGAGCCCTTTTTGGAGTGTCAGTGCCAAGAAGATGGAGCCCTTTTTGGAGTGTCAGTGCCAAGAAGATGGAGCACTTTTTGGAGTGTCAGTGCCAAGAAGACGGAGCACTTCTTGGAGTGTCAGTGTCCAGAAGACGGAGCACATCTTGGAGTGTCAGTGCCAAGAAGACGGAGCACATCTTGGAGTGTCAGTGCCAAGAAGACGGAGCACATCTTAGAGTGCCAGTGTCAAGAAGGTGGAGCACTTTTACAATCTCGGCACTCATACTGCAAAAAAAAAAAATATTTAAAACTCAACAACAGCAAAACAAAAGTTTACTTTTACATATAAAAAAACTAAATATATTCTTGTATAATATTTAATAAACTACTACAATCTTTTTAAATCAAAATGAAATTTCAACATCTTTGCAAATGAGCGATCTTGATTGGCATATTTTATGCGTGTAATTTTTTGTTGCACTTAGACTAAACATGACTTACTTATTTCAATTGTGGGAATTTTTTTTATTAATGAAGCCTGAATAAGACCTAACATTTGTGGTATGAGAAACCTATGCCCCACGGAGGCCCTTCAGACACCTCTGCCCCATGGAGGCTCTTCAGGCACCTCTGGCACATTGAGGCTCTTTCAGACACCTATGCCCCATGGAGGCCCATCAGACACCTCTGGCACATTGAGGCTCTTTCAGACATCAGTTCGGGGCCCTTAATATTAAACCAAGGGATCACAACATCATCATTTTAATCGACTACATTACTTTCCTCGGTTGTTTTCATCCATCAGTGTTAGATTCACTGCTAGAATATCAAAATCACTGAGGATAGTTTGATCAGTGTCACTGTCAGACATTTGTGAATTTTACGATATTACTTGAACCACACACACACAAACATATTCCTGAATGCAACAAAATCTAGTTTTTAAAAAAAAAAAAAAAGCAGCCTGCCATTAAAATACTATAATGTGTAAAAATATGTAAAAAGCAATCTGATTAGCTGGAACGAAGACCAACCAGCCAATCCCGAGGCTTAAATTATCGGTCCGAGAGGGTTAAAGGAGCAAATCATGGGAGAGCACCAGGCTCGCTGTGTAGGTCTCATGATCACATAAACATGTAATGCTTTACCAGCAGACTGGTACAGTGCTACTATTCAATGAATGCCGCACGTCGGGTACAGATCCCAGAAGAGATAACTCTTGAATACTCTTTAAGTTATACTATTAGACTGGGTGCTGGCTGGAATCAAAGGCGTGTCCTTAATAAAACAAAAAGTGTGGCCAAAAGTTCACCTTGAATCGCTGCTCATCTAAGGAAATGAAAACGTTTTCTGGCCAGCGGCTAAAAACAAGGGATCTTATTTATAATCTGGATTCCGATGGTTATCATTGGTTGCTTTGAAATGCAATGGAGATTTGTTACGTTTCCTAATAAGATTAATTTGACGAGTTTCAGATTTTCAAAAGAACATTTATGTCAGTTTATAATATCAATGGAATTTAAAAATCATATTTGAAGAAGCTTCCACACCACTCTACTTACTCCAAAGTTTGATAAATGATATCTATGATGAGAGTACCAAATATGATTTTTTTTTTATTTATAAAAAAAATGTACAATATCTACAAACAAAACAAAAAATTACAATTTTAAACATACAAATAATGCCGCACATTGCAATTTTTAATGTAACAATCTTATGCTGAGGTTTTTTTTTTAAAAATAGGAACACAAAGAATACAACGACAAAGTTAACTCCATTAAATAGTCGACATTTGTTTCTCGTTGCAAGAGCTGCGCCCCGGGGCAACCAATCATGAGCTGCTATGGGCTGCTCTGTTGACTTAGCCTCCTATTGATTGCGGACCAGTTAATCAAGTCAAACTGTTTGGCCGAATAAAGCTAATCGTTAGCCCGGTCTTCTCTTATAACCTTAAAATCGGTTCATCTATTGGCAGCCATCTTAATCAAAAAAATTGTTTTTTTAAATCTTAATTAAAAGACACATCATATTTTCAAAAATTCAAAGAACATTATTTTTCTTTTAAATTTTATTAATTTTTTTTTCCCTTTTTTGTTAAGATGACTATATTAAAATACGATTTTTCCATTTAAAAAAAATTGCTGTTGACCTACAGTTGATAAGACTGGGGTGGGGGTGGGGGTGGGGGTTGGTTTAGTATTTTTTAAAGAAAGTAATAAGAATACTTTTGTGTAACCTATAACTCTAGGGAAACTGTTTACACAAATCGTTTACGTGAACACGTAAAAATTGAATTGATTTAAAATACAAAATGATTTTGACTGATATGAAGATGGGTTAGGGGACGATATCAATTTCAGGCAATATTTTTTTAAAAAATGTGGGTTAAGGGGTAACATATCTTCTTAGATTTATAGAATACGGCAATGACTTAATTTTTAAAAATATTTTCTATTTCTTTTTATTTCTTCATTTGTCATGTCGGCTGAGGAAATCGCTTAGCTGAAAAAGCTCTTCTTTACACGTACCGTCTTCCTATTTCAAGCTTCCGAATAAATTGGTTTTTTCTCTTTCCTAGACTTGTAGACTTTCTCAGTAAGATGTGAATGTTTTTTTTTTTTAAATAACGACTTTAAAAAAAAAATTACTTTAATGATGAAAAAATTTGTCCCACAATCTTACGGGGAATCGTAATTTTATAAGCGAGTTATTTTAAAGTTTTAGTTCTATATTTTCGTTTTGTGTGTGTGTGCAAAGAATTTGGAAAAAAAAATATTTAAAAAAATAACATTATCTTGTTAAATTTATTTATTCAAGTAAAACTTTTTTGTTAGGCTATAAGAGTCCTTATAAAATTAGCTATAAATATATGTTTTATTCATGTTTTATAGATATTTTCACACACTTTAGCGCAAACTTCCTTTTACTCTATTATGATTTTTTAAAAATTAGTATTTTATAAAAAAATTAAATAAAATTAAATTAATCCATACATCTCTGTATTGTTAGCCTATTTTTTGGGGGGCAATGAATTTGAAGGAAATGTAGGTGACTTGATACAAATATCATAAATTCACAGTTCATCTCTTTCACATCGCGCCTTACTCTCTAAGCCCCAGATGTTAATGACGCTCCGTCATTGGCATACGAATCGAAAAAAAGAAAACAGTGTACGGTATTTGCTAGGGTTCGCGAAGTATTATTTGATCTTTTAATCCTAAATACAATGGAAACAATGAAAGCCAACTGAATGATGACGCGCTGCTGTTATCGTGACTATATTTTTACTGGTAGGTTTATAATTATCCGGCAGCTCAGAACCGTTTCAGGCAAAGAACACGTGGACACTTTGTGGAAACCATTACTTAGCTACGGCACGTGAACAGACCACTCGTGTATTCGAACAGACGTTCATTTCTCAGCATCGATTCCAAATGGTTGCTTTAAAAAAAAAAAAGTGATTTTTTTTCCCCCTTTTAATTTGGTAATTAAATAGTGTGTGTACACTTAAGATGATATGTTATTCTGTAACAACTTAACATACGTATAAGTACAATAACTATTTGTTTTCACCAGGGTGAATTTTAAGCACTATTAAAATTTTCTTCTTCTTCTTCTTTTTTTTTTTTTAAATTGCTCCGAAATGATGGTTATGTTTATAAGTAACAATTTAAGTTAATGCTAGTAAATGTTCAATTTAAACCCAAGCGGAAGTTATCTACTTTTCTTTCTTTCCTTCACCGATAAACTAACGATTAATGATAACTGTATCCTTTGCTGTTAAGTGCCAGTCACAGCAATATTGCTGGTAATTTGCAACGCGCCACTATTTAATTTTTTTTTTTTTTAAATTTTCCCCCCCCCCCCCCCCCCCGCCTTTACTTGTTTACTCGCACCGACACAAACCTATCATGATACATTTAGTGGATAAGCTCGATAAAATGTTGGGTGTCTAGGGGGGGGGGGCAGGTTTTAATTCTAAGTTCCAGCAACAACCGCGGGTAATCACTATTTAAATGGTCTGAACGCTCAAAGCTTATTGACAAAAATAAAATAAATAAATAAAATCCTCTGGACGAACTGTGTAAATATGTCTTACTATTGAACGATTGCAGACAGACTATACACATTGCCATTGTAATTGATAGGACATTCCAGTAAGGCATTAAAACCATTACACTGGAGATATAACATGGACGCTTTCGTGTGCAGTATGGACGGCCAGCATCTGTTTGTTCAATGCCTCTAGAACGAATTTAACATAAATTTTAAAATTAAAAAAAATCATAATGGGCGCTCTACTAGAATGATGTATTAATAGATACGAACCCGAAAAAGTGAGTAAAAGACGGGAAGCCTTAAAAAAATGTGCTCGATTCACCAAGGACGCACGCCAATGTTCAAGTCGAACAGTATATTTGCAGAATTCTAATATGGAAGCATGGGCACTTGAACTTAAATCAGTTTACTTATAAAATTCTACTTACACCGAAAATTTAAGGTTTGCAGCAAATCCAAGTAAATGCGCAACTTTGAAAATGTTTCTTGATTGAAAGTTCAACTATTTGATCGTGAAAGTATGTTCATGGTTAAATAATAATTAACATACAAACTATTAATGATAAGGGACGCAATGGTTAAAACTGCATCATAGCGTAGTCATTCAGGACATGCATTATAGTTGATCGAGATGTCCCTAGCAAATATAATTTAAGCTGGCATTTTGTGAGACTGGATGTTGCCCCGGGGGTACATGAAATGTAGGCCTACGTGAGTTGCTCACTGCAAATACCAAACACATTACGGGTGCCATTACCCTATGTTTTTAGGTATCATCACAATATTCAAGTGAGATCCTTCCCACACATTCATTCACAAATCGATTAATTTAAAATTCAACAAACGCGTCAATTAAATAAGTATATTGTGTGGTCTTTATTTGGTTAGATCCTTGTACCACTTGTCCATCTTTAAAACATGAAAGGGGCATAACTAACGCTACATTGTGGGTATCACACTAAGCATTCTTTATAAAAAAAATTGTAAAAACAATAAAAAAAAAAGGCAACTGCCAGATATAAATTCTTTGAAAGATATTGATTCTTGGAACAAGATATTTTAGATTTCAAAATAAAAGATAGTGCGATTAAACTATGGGAAGGTCCCGTTCGAAAATGTACGTACCTTACATTGTTTTTGTTTTTCCAAAAGTGAGTTGAGACCAGATTTATGTAGCAATAGATCTTCATCCCTTGCATCATTGCTGAATATGTGACGTGTGTATGTTTGGTGTATGTTTATCAAGTTAAAAAAAAAAACATCATTGAAAATATAGTTTCAATTTATTTCATGATAAAAAAAACTCATTTCTTTCAAAACAGTTAAAATGTGCACCTAAGTTACCCCCACCCAACTATGTAGCGCCTAGTCCTGCAATTCTTCGTGCATTTAAACAAAACCAACAAATCAGTCTATTTTATGTACACACAACTCCCTACTTCTGCTAAAGGACAGAGAGGAGTAAAATGTAGAATGTAATTGTGTTTGTCGAGTCATAAATGCGGCACGCTGACTAAACACCATTATAAAAGTACATCGCTCAAAGTGGGAATTTCATCATTTTCTACATGAGTTTGTCAATGATTATTTGTGTCATAATTCCATGCAATGTGCAGGCTATCGTTTAGTAAGCTATCTTCAAGGGCTGCGGCTATTCGGACCCGGGTCCCTTCAGACTAAATGCTTTTTTGGATGTCATTTGTGGTAGTTTTTTTTTTTTTAGTTTCACTGAAAAAAGTAAGTTTACAAACATATAGTTCATTCAATTATCTTTCCTTTTAAAACAACTTTTTAATAAACTCAACCTCTCATTCTTTTCCGGGTCCGAAGAGCCCATTCGATCTTCAATATCTGATACCGGTACCCCGCATTTCAATACGAAGTCTTTACTCGGTAGTGGGATTAAATAGCAATAGGACTTGTGAAAATTTAGTATTTATTGTGAAAATATTGGCCAGGTCCTCAATGAAAGTTTCTTTTGTTTTTATACCATAGATAAATACATTAGGTTTGCATATATTGAAAAAAAAAATTATACCCCTCTATCATCTTCTTTCTTTCTTAACGATAAAAGGGAAATAAGTTGTTAAGAGTAAAACAAAAAGAGTTATGAAACATTGTTAGGAAATTCAACTTTAAAACAACCTGCACGATTAAAATTTTTCGAAAATAATTTAACGAACTTTTAACAAATAAATTGTGATCATGTGTGTGGACGCCATGCCTTGCGGTACGCTCTCGGACAACACCAGCTGGACGACCACGGCAGCGACCGCTGACCCCTACCGTCCAGTGATCGGCGATGCCGTCAGACGGTGGTTCGAGATCGGCTTCTACATCATTCTCAACGGTTCGATCAGCCTGATGGGATCGTTCGCCAACATCATCAATATCATCGTGTTCGTCAAACAGGTGAGTGATGAACAACAACATACGAAGTGTAGACATGAAGTAAATTAGTTTGTGTCTAATTAAGCTACTAAAAAGCTTTATCGCAGTTCAAACATCTATTAATTAGCTTATGAGAGATCTACAAGTACCCCATATATATAAAAAGTCGTAAGGTCGCTAAAGCTTAAAAAATGTGCTCTATACTTCTTTTAAAATTGATTTAACTAGAGATATATAGTCATTGTTAGTAACCCTCGACCCTTCAAATGGGCTCCATCAGCAACTGTGAATTATTGTTTCGTTAAAATCATGATGAGAGCGAACTTTTTAAAGATCAATGGAAACCGACACATCCCCCCCCCCCCAAACCCCTTTTTTTTGTTTGGCCCCCCTGAACTCCACTTTACGAAACGAACGTATTTTCGTATTAACATTAAAAAAAAAAAAAAGAAAAGCTAACGGGTCAATCGTAACAGAGGCAGAAGTTATTTTACACATCCATAACTGGGTTTTTCCTTCACAGGGACAGTATTTCAGCTTTCACGGTTGGTTTAAAAAACATAATGATTTTTGAGTTCAGGCCCTTGTTATTCGTACTCAACAAGTAAAAAAAAAAACCCAACAAGTTTTGTTTTGGATTTTCCCCACACAGGGATTTAACGACACCATCAACATTAGTCTTCTATGTCTGTCGGTGTCAGACTTGGGAAGTCTGCTGTTGCTAATCGTCCAGGGGATATTTCTGAGTCCTCTCTTCGTCGACTCGGACATACCGATAGCTGGAGAGGAAGTGCACTTCTTATTTGGAGGTAAGGCAACGTATTGTCGGAGCTTAAATAAGGATATTTCTGTTCTTGCGAATTATGATAAGATAAGGTAAGATAAGATGATAAGATAAGATACGATTATTAATAGAACCAAAAAAACAAAAAAAAAGAAAGGAAATGTTTTTTGTTTTTTTTTATTACACGCTACGTATTAATTGTATGCACATAAATATGTACATATTTGTAACCAAGACATTATATTACAATTATAACAATTTAAACACAAGACACCTAAGGTATTCCTCTAGCATAGAATTCGGCCCTCATTGAACAACCTTTAGCGCCAATAATGACTGAATTGGGGATCATTTAGATTGAGTAAACGCCACGGGAGCACGCTGGTAAATTGGCATAGGCCGGTGCAGCGACAGAATTTTTAAATCTTTCGGTATTAACTGTAAGAGAAAGAATCCAAATAGCACTGGTCTAATGGGACCCGGGTCCGAATAGCGGTGATGCGTTTCAGGTTCCATTTTGACTAAAGGCGCTTCGGATGTCATTTGTGGTAGTTTATTTTAGTTAAACTTAAGAGGTAAGTTTACAAACATATAGTCCATTCAATTATCTTTCATTTGATACCAAAAGTCTTACAAACCCTACAATAATTTTGAAATATTTTTTTAATAAACCCAAATTCTCACGTCTCGGACCCGGGTCCGAATAGCCGCAGCCTACTTGTAATATAGTTAACGTAGAATATACTTATAATAAAGCTTTAACATACTATAATATACTTATATTTTTCTAAAATATGGAATTGATGACAACTTTTCTAAATTTTTCGCACCAATTTTTAAATACATATCATTTTCCAGCAATCCCCCATGGGATGTGCGTGCGGTACGCCTGGTGGATCACCACGTTCATCACCTTCGAGAGGTGCCTGTGCATCGCCATGCCGCTCAGGATCAGACGCATCGTCACCCCGGCGACCACGGTGGCCGTCATGGCCCTCATCGTGCTGGTCAACTCCGCGGGCATGTCCCTGCTCTTCGCCAGCTACACACTGGACCGGAGGTTCTCAGAGGCGAGGAACGGAACGCTCTTGGGACTGGGCTACCCAAGCTACTGCGCGGTCCTCATCTACGTCAACTCCCAGTTCAACACGGTCACTCAGTTCCTCGCGTTCTTCATCAACATCATCTGCGCGGCGGTCATCTCGGCGATGCTGAAGAAAAAATCGAGATGGCGTCTGAAAACGTCCAACGTGCCTCGGGCCGGTTCCGGCGGTGAGCTGAGCACCAGAGACAAGAAGCTGGTCAAGATGGTGGCGCTGATATCGTTCATATTTATCATCTGTCTGATGCCGAGCTGCTTCAACTTCATGATGGAGTTTTTCTACGGGCACGTTTACAGCTTTTCGGGCCCGGAGAGAAATCTTTACTACATTGTTTGGTCCTGGATGCTGACGCTAGAGGCTTTCAACAGTTCGGTCAACATCTTTGTGTATTACAGCATGAGCAGTAAATTTAAAGCCACATATGATCGGATGTTCTGCAGAAATAAGATCGTTCATACCAAAACTTAATGTTGCAGATGTGTACAAGTTTTTCATTGTTGGAATATGTAATACAAATATGCATTAAAAATTAAATATTTTTGTAATACTAAAATAAAACAGAAGGCGACATGTTACAGAACACGGTGTTTAAATCAATCTCATGTTTAAAATTGCACACTGAATATGTTTCCAATGATATCTCTGCAAAAAAATCAAAAGATAAATCTGAGTGTTGTCGAGAGAATTTTTTGTTTCCTAATTGTATGGATCCTGAGAAAGGTCCACACCAAGAATAGATCTATGTGAATGATGTCATTTCTCTATCGATTTAAAAAAAAATAAAATCAAGTCATATTAAAATCTTTGCAAAGAAATGATAACATAAAGTCTACCATCTTGGGGTATTTTGGGGTCTACGTAGTGTCGTCCGGCGAAACCACAAGATACTCAACAGTTGAATTTAATGAAACCTACTCATTGGGATAATGGTCTTATTCTAGAGACGTTATAGTAAAAAAATCGGTTGTTTCAAATAATGTAGTGTTGTTGTATTCAGAGCATCTGTAATTTGTTGGGTCAGTCACTTCAGAGTGTGTGTGTACGTGTTCAGAGAGTCTGTGTGAATGTGTGCAGAGTCTCTGTGTGTACGTGTCACAGAGTCTGTATTTATGTGTTCAGAGCCTGTGTGAATGTGTGTGTTCAGGGCATAAGTTAAAAAAATAAACTATTCGGTTGCCTGGCTTGGTCTTTTGCTAATGTTATGGGTGGAAATGGCGTGTCGTGCTGACGCATGCACCTAAAAATGTTGATGATATGTTATAGTGCATCCGCTTATGAATGCTGAAGTAATGGATTCACCCCTGCAGTTTAAATGTTCAGAGCCAGGCCCGAGCTAGACTCTACGCTTAAATATTCATCACACCCAAATGACATTGTTTAACAATGCCTTAGATGTATAAAACAACACACAATGTAGACAGCAAAACACAATGTTCGGCTTGTGTTTGAATAAATTCACGTTCATGGATCTCTGCATTCTTTATACACAGAGAAATAATAGTAAACTCTTCCCACGCTTTTTGTTCGGTTCGCTTTTTAATATTTTAAAAATTCATAACAAGTGACAAGATACATTTTGAAAATGCACGATTTCTCTAAAGTCTGAAGCAAAATTTACCGTTTTATGACACACGTTTTCATAAAATATCACGCAATATATATTCAAATAGCAATGCGTCTCAACAATTGTGTTTGATCGAGCCTCGGTACAGTTTGAAAAGCTTTAGTTTGTACTGAAAGACTTTGAGTACGAAACATTTTCAGTAGTCGATGGTGTGCCTTTGAGTATGTTAGCTTAGCACTAACGTGTGTTGTTAGCTTAGGACTAATGTGTGTTGATTCATCCAATCACAGGAGGATGATTGTACACAATTTGTGATCATTTACTCAACATTTTATTCTGGCATTTAAAAAAAAATGTTTTGTACGAACAAATTGAAAAGCAATGAGACCGAGTTGCACTGCAAAAGCTCACTGTCCAGAAATGTGTGGTAACTATGTATTATTATTATATCTTTTCCTGCAGGTAAATAAGGAGAAATTATATATTATTTATTTTATAGATATGAGTGAAAATGAACTCGAACATTAATTCTCCTGATGAATAATGCAATGCAAATTAACCATTGAAATATGGCTGACTTTGGAGGTCTCGTTTTCAATCAATTTGACTAAACCTTCGAGTTTCCCATTGGTTGTTAAGCCCGATAAGTTGTTAATTTGTAACGGAAAGCGATTCAATATCGATGTAACTGCCTCTAACACAGCGGTTCTCAACTTGTGGGTCGCGACCCCTTTGGGGGTCGCTGGACCCTTTTCCAGGGGTCGCCTAAGACCATCTGAAAATATATATCCTTACAGTTAGGAAGTAGCAACGAAAATAATTGTGTGGCTGGGGAGTCGCCACGACACGAAAAACTGTATTAAGGGGTCGCGGCACTAGAAAGGTTGAGAACCACTGCTCTAACACATCTCGTAATTAAGTCCTTCCTTAAGTGGATACAGGTCCGCTAAGTCTTATGACTTTTTAAAATGGACATCAACATCCCTGATAAAAATTGCCATTTGGGCAGTATCTGCCATATCTGTGCTGTCACCCAATGCTAGAGGATAGAATATAAACTCGGATGCTTGACTTTTCAAATTTTCTTCAACACGTTTTTCAGTGTCGTCCACACGCCTAGTATTAGTCTGACCAGACAGACTTATTTATGAGAAATCCTTCTTCTTTTCTGGACACAGAATTTCAACGACGCTCTCCAGACATTCCTTAACCCTTTCACCATCTGAATAATAATATGGCTTCGACAGTTTTTGCTAGTATCGTGGCTACTGCATAACAAGCTTTTACATAGCATGTTGCCGCTGAACCCGCTCAAGTAAATATCTTTTGTTGGGCAGATGGGCAGATTTTTTTTCTTCTTTTTTTTCAAGTCATTTACTTGGTCTTGTCGAAATTGCCCTTTGTACTTAACCAACTTATTTGCATTTTTAGTCTCGTACTGCCGTTTAATGTTATACTCTTTCAAAACAGAAATAGATTCGTTGCGTAGCACGCTGCATAGCAAGCATGATGGGTTTGTTAATTTCCACGAAAAAAATAGTTTTGAGACGACCTGTCTTGAAAACTTCTTAATTCTTCTGTGATTCTTCTATTCTTTGGTCCAACATCTTTACTAGTTGACACCACGGGTAATACATATTAATAATAATTGACGTTAATATGCATAGCTATCATATTTATACTAAGAGTTGAAACTGCTCTAACCAAGTATCATGTCTACCATATCGATTGTGTAGGTAATTAAACCCTGAAACGTCTTATTCTACTAAAGTTACTTGACAAAACACGAATTCAGGTAAACTACTTTATAAGAATTCCAGACAGAAGACACACTAAACAACCAACGTACTGTCAACTTCCGAGAGGAACGCGCTCAGCTTGTGGGCAGCGATAACGATTTAAAGATTGTCTAAAAGTGTCGCCTCAACTCATGGACATTGACCTGAATTCGTTTGAAAAACTTGCCATGGACGCACAAGCTGAAAGGACAGACCTACTTGTTGGGCACAGATCTCAACCACCTGTATGACAAACGTACAACTCAAGCCCAAAGAAAAGGACGCAGTAAGGAAACTATTAATCGCCTCCAATCAAACTATAGGACATCAAAGCACGTGTGTCCCCACAAGCGTGGCTGTTAATTTAAGACACCTTCGTTCTCAAACCAGTGGAATATGTCCTTGGGGATCTCCGCACGAGAAGGAATACAGCACAAAAACACCAATTTATCAATATGGAACTGTAGCCAGAAGTAGAGCAAGAAAACGTCCATTGACCAAGTCATGGAATAATTGATTACCCTGGGTGCCTGGTATGTAACGGAATACTAACTACTCTCTCTATATTAGCAATCAAAAGACGTACGTCATGCTTTTAAATTGTATTTCCTCCTTTATTATTTATCTATTCTGTCCTGGTTTTTCTTTAGTTTTGTTTATATCAATCCGTCCATTTACCTTTAATTAAACTTTTAACACTCTGGGGAGGATATTTTTTTTCCAAAAATTTCTTCACTCACCTTCAGTGACAGTGTCACTTAGGAATTAGACTTAAGCTAAGCTAAAATTTCTAAAACTGTAGTAGGCTTGATGATCTTTTTAGTAACAAGACTTATTACAAAGTGACTAGGTAGGGCGAGTTGAACCCTTTGTCACACTGCTTTGTGAGTTACGTTTCCCGGGGTGCAATGTTATGTCATTGTCAACGTTCAATAATCAAAGGTGCCGCCATTTGGCATGATTGGGCAATATATTGTACAAGCCATACCATTTTCAGATTAAAATTATTAAAAAGATTAATATTTGAGTAATTGTAATCATTACAATATAATACATATAACATCTTGCTTGATTTGACTTACTGTACCAGTGCACTGAATACAGAACTAATACTGACTTACTGTACCAGTGCACTGAATACATAACTAATACTGACTTACTGTACCAGTACACTGAATACCAAACTAATAGTGACTAACTGTGCGAGTACACTGAATTCATAACTAATGCTGACTTAATGTAACAGTACACTGAATACCTAACTATTACTGACTGACTGTGCCAGTACACTGAATAACTAACTAATACTGACTTTCTGTGCCAGTACACTGAATAAATAACTAATACTGACTTACTGTGCCAGTACACTGAATACCTAACTAATAATGACTTACTGTGCCAGTACACTGAATACCTAACTAATACTGACTGACTGTGCCGGTACACTGAATACCGAACTAATACTGACTGACTGTGCCGGTACACTGAATACCTAACTAATACTGACTGACTGTGCCGGTACACTGAATACCGAACTAATACTGACTGACTGTGCCAGTACACTGAATACCGAACTAATACTGACTGACTGTGCCAGTACACTGAATACCGAACTAATACTGACTGACTGTGCCAGTACACTGAATACCTAACAAATTTAAACTGAACTTATGAAGTTCTGTTTTTCTTCACGCAGTGAAATTTCAATAAAAAATATCTTTTTTATATTATGACTGACATGAGTTTGTCACGGAATTTGTGTGATCAAAGTTGGTTTATTTTAATTAAACGTAGCTTTTCATTTGAACTCTTTGTTGTTTTTTTTTAGTTGTTGTTTTTTTCATGTGTGTTTCAGTGTCCGATCTATCTGAAGTGAGAGAACCTAGAAGGCTCATAGCCATAGTAATGTTTACTGCACTTTACGAAGCTTAACAGTTTTGAATGATTCACTACTGATGGCTATGGGAAAAGTTTGGAGAATTTAAATCTAAATGGTCTGGATATTGGTTTTTTTAAAGGAAGGAAAGATACCGACTTTCATAAAATGCTAAAGGAAGAAATTCAAGAAGTGTGTAGCGGTATTAACCCAACATCATCTGCTGTGCAAAGTTCAGAAATTGAAATGTTGGTAAGGTTCTTCAATTTTAATTCACCGCAAAAAGTATTATTATTCACACTTCCAATAAAACAAATGTTCTTTTGAATAAAAACGTTTGATTTAACGCAAAAATTATTGTACCCGGTACATTATCCATTATTTCACATTCCCATTAAAACACTTCACACTTCCCATAAAACAACTGTTCTCTTGCATTAAAACATATTTACTTCTTTTCAAGTCCTCCGCTGCTACTGTGCTGGACACATTTGAACAATGTCGTCTAGAATGGCGTTGAATGCCAATTCAAACCATTTGCTTTAACACGTCGACGCAAAATGAACCCAGACATATAAGAACCGTCCATATGTCTGTGTGTGTGCTAAAGTTTCTCTCTTTTGCCAATTGCCACGTATGTTCGATGCGTTGAGTACCGGGTGTTGGCATACCGTTAACTTTGTGGTTGTTAGCACATCGTCTGACAGCATGCATAATACTGTGTTGTTGTAGAAAAAAAAATACAGCTGACTTCATTGTGAACTAATGCAGAAATTGTCAAAGAATTCATGGCGTCTACAGGAGCAGTTGTATTTAATAACCGGATACAACTGCTTAGACATAGAATAGCAGTTTTTATAATTTTTGCGGTGAATTAAAATTGAAGTACCGTAATGTTCACTCTATGAACAATCGAATAGCATGATGCGAAACTAGGTGACTGTTTTTATCAGACTAACATAATTGCATGCACGGCATACAAAGGAATAGGGACTGTAGTGTACGAGAGAAGAATGAAAACAAAATAAATACAATAACACTTAGCTGATATGTAGAATCCGAGAGGACATAGCCTTTTACTATTATTAATCCAAATTTCTTGAGCAAGTGTGGAAGAAAAGGCGCATAAAGCGTTTGTCCGGTCGCGTTAGATTGCGCATGTTCAGTGTGGGGGCCCATTCACCAAGAGGAGAATCGACAGGTTGCAGGCGGTCCAGCGACGGGCAGCACGCTTTATCTGAACCGCTACAGAAACATTGGAATTATTGGGCTGGTCACCACTGTAGGAACGACGACAATTATTCAGGCTGTCCATAATGTACACGATATGAAATGTGCTGGTCCCCTGCTCCAACATTAAACAGAAACTCGCCCCACACTCCCCCCATGACAGGCAGTTCCGGCTCATAGCAACAAGAACACGGTAGAGGAACTGCTAATTCCTGCCAAAGACAATCAGAGACTGGAATAAGCATTCTAAAGGAACAGTTGAGGCGACCGCACTTAACATATTTTGTGTCTATTGCCTCCTGCTTTCCAACCCCCCCCCCCTTTCCTGATACCCTCGCTGAGTGGCCCTTGCAAACAGTGAAATATCCTCTTCAAAATATCTGGCACAGAAACATCGCATATACCCTCTAAATAAAGCTATGATTATATTTTGGTTACCGGAAAATTGATTGAAAGAAATTTCGTCAACGGTAAATTGATCGACAGAAATTTCTTTCGATCAAATTATGGTAACCACAGTTTTTTCACCTACCTCAGGTGTCCGCTTTTGCAACCTCCCAAGTTATGTGTATCTTCGGAAATAAATATGACTTACTTGTGATTGAAATGGATTCTTGTTTGTTGTCAAACATCAAGTACAACGTCTTATAAAAACCCTGTTACCGGTACTCAATTGTGCGTGAACTCGGGACCAGAGTATGTATACCGTTAAATCCTTAAATCAAATAAGTGCTATAGCATTAGGAGTCCTTAAAGTAAGTACCGGCACTCTATAAGTGCATTTATGTCCCGTTACTACAAAAATTGTATCGAAGTATTGGGTCTTTTTTTTTTTTAATTTTTAAAAATGTCCTGGAATTTTGTATTTTCTCCTGGAAAACTAAAAGTCCTGGAATTTATTTTTAGATTTGGTGCAGGAACCCTGTGATGAAGTCATTTGCCGAAACATTTACGTTTGTGTTTTGTAAAATCATCGTTAAAGTTGAACAAATATCGTTTCATTTACAAAATTTTTGTGTGTCTTAGTCAGTGGCTTATTAAGACTAAGGTGTTTAAAATATAATTAAAAAAAAAAAAACACTCACACTTTGTAGTCTACTTTTTCCCATCCAGATTCATTAGCTGGCATCGGGTAAAAAACACACACAAAAATTGATAGGTCTATTTATTAATTTATGAATCGAACTAATCGCTTGCAGCAGTATTAACCCAAGGCAGCGGCCATGGGCTCGGAGTTCGAGCTTCTGTGGGACCCTCGAAAATGTGGAATTTTCGACTACATGGCTAACGTTTGCATGGACCTCTGCTCTTGGTGGGCCCCTAGGCTTCAGCCTAATCAGGCTTATGGTTTTCAGTTGACAACACCTAGATGATGCATGTGGGTAGAGGTGGGGCAGCATAGCCCAGTACTGATGATTCTACACCAGAAACGACAAACCAAGACGATAAAAAAAAAAATGAGGACAGCAGGATAGGAGGCGCCCTCTGTCTTCATTGCTTTAGTGTTAGCCTTCATTTATAAAAAAAAAAAATCCGTTTTAAAACCTGATTTCCAAAACCGATAACCTGTTAGCTAGGTAAAAAAAAATGGTATTACATTTTTACCGAGCCCAAATCTTAAGCTGTTACTGTTACCTTCAAAACATTTTTAAAAATAGTATAATAAATTTAGAATTCATGATGATGTTTTTAAAGCAAATTTATTTAATATTTGTTTGAAAACTCTTTTCTCATAAGTTGCAATATTGTTCCACGCTGTTCAGGAATCTGATCAATTCGTGAAATTCAGAAATGCACGCATTGACTTACTACACTGTTGAAAAGCTGAGCTAACATTGGAAAAAAAAAAAAGCTTATGTGTAAGTAAGTGATGCATTGATCAAAATCAAATCAAATTTCTCTAGTTTTCAAATGGTCTTCCCCGTGTTTTTTCAATGATTTCATAGATAATGAGCGCTTTACATGTGGAAAATATTTTTGCTGGATTAGAACTAGAGTGATACAGAAAATATGTAACCATGCAGTGTATCACTTAATTTGAAATGGTTGAACTAGTTAAAATGAACAGAAATTTACTTATGTAAATTTACTAATGTAAATATAAGATGTCATTCAGAAGTAGGCCTATTCTTTATTTAAAGTGTTGTAAAAATATTAAACTTGCTCACAAGTTGCACCTGACACCACAGCCAATGTTTGAACAAGGTTCCTACCTGGTGAAACATTGTAGCTCTGCTGTAAGCCGTGAGGATTGATGGCATGATACAGTCTATTGTTACTTCTTTTCGGAGACAAGTGTATAAGTCAATAGCACTAAATAAGGCCACTGACTAAATAAAATGTATGCATGATGAGAACAAGGAAGTAGTAAAGTTATCTGGTTACAATGACTAGTAAAAAATAAATTAGTATTTGTTGTATTATAAATACTAGTATTCATTCTTCTCTACCTACAAAGGGGCCGTCCATAAAGTACGTCATGCTATTTTTCACCATTTTAACCCCCCCCCTCCCCTGTCAAAAATCTCGGACCCCCATCCCCCCCAAGTACGTCACACTTTCGAACAATTTTAAAAAAAATTAACACCTAATTAAAATTAAGCTAAAACACACTTAACTATTAAAATGTATTAAAATATATAATTTCCACTTAAAAGAACTACTACATTATTAAAATGACTTTAATAGTAGAATAGTTAATTGTCAACAGTTGCCACAGTTATTCATTGAAGTAGTAACTCAATCTAGATTGAATTTGAAAACAAAAATTGCAAAAATTAGACTACACAGTTATATAATACACATGTATCTGCTGCTTTTTCATTTACAAAAGGTGAGGTCCAGTTTCCGATTATGCAATATTTTTTACACAGGATAAGAAGTAGGTTAGCGAAACTTGACCTCACCCAGTGATTAAATAATAAAAATGAAACAAAACAATATGACTAAAAATAAACTAGATTGACAAATTATGTGACAAACTCTTGTGCTATATTGAATCTGTTTATTATGGGCCTGTGAATTATATTTAATTCAAAAATATTCACTGGACATCATCCATCCATGGTGAAGTGAAGTGTTCATCCATAGTTACGACTGGCATCAATCATTTCCTGGAAGGATGATTGCAGACAGATCAACTTCATCCTCATGTAGCCACTCAACATCCTCTGAATGTGCATTTTCTCTTTTGGAAATAACTGCCATGAGTTCTCTTTGCCTTCTAGCAGCGATTCTCAAAGGACTGATGCGTTTTATCTGAGTTGATTCTGGAACAGTTTGGGTTGGCACATTCTCCCGAGCCCGAGCTCTGTGTTGTCCTGCATGTTTCTTC
>CAXITT010000001.1:2504635-2540399 GCA_964033795.1 Lymnaea stagnalis | reverse complement strand
TAAAAAAATAAAAAATAAATTAAAAATAAAATGTAAAAAAATAAATGTGTGACGTCACACATGGCCTGACCCCCCCCTCCCCCTGTCACCAATTGTCACACTTTCTTACACCCCCTCCCCCCCCCCCCTGGAGCGTGACGTACTTTCTTAGACGGTCCCTAAATGATTTATGATTCATCTTTAAATCTTTGAAATCATGCAGCATTATATAATATTTTGGTGTTTTGTATTTAGTTGTTAAAATCTGAAAATTCACAGTGAAAACCAACAACAAGAAATTTGAGATTAGATAGCCCATCATATTATTGGAAATGAGTTGCACCAGGTAGGGTCAAAGCATAAAAAAGGGCTCAACGAAATTATGGATGTGTCGGCAGAAAGCTTTCTTAAGTGAACAAACACAAGTGAACAAAAAATGAAATAAACTAAAATAACTTATATGATTCTGTGAAAGTGGAAATTTCGAGTAAAATACTTGAAATGGTTGTCAAATATGCCGACAGAATTTCCCTATTGTAATGACTAAGATTTGACTTTTGTATGTCCTAGGCAAGATGAACTTCTTGCGCGTTCCACTACCTTCACTGCTTGTGAAACTTTTTTGTTTAACAAATAATAATTTGTCAACTTCTTCTTTCCAAAAAAAAAAAAAATGAAATGTTGAACAATAACCGAATCACATAACTTAAAACTTTTAAATTTGAAGGATATGTAATCATTCTTTGAATGTATTTCATGAATAAAATTTTGCTACACTTATATATTATTTGACACAGATAAAAAATTGCGTTATTTATGTAAATAATGTTATCTGTATAATTATAGAAACATGGGGCCTTGGAAAATCTATACTTGATTAGTCTAGAAATTTTTCGGTAATTAGCGTCACCCAAAAATTTTAGGGGCGTTAAAAATGTTATTTAAATTATCATTATCTAATTTAAAAAGTTAACAAAAAAAAAAAAAAAAAAAAAAAAAATTTTTCGGAAATTAGCGTCACCAAAAAATTTTAGGGGCTTTAAAAATTTTATTTAAATTATCATTATCTAATTTAAAAAATTAAAAAAAAAAAAAAAAAAAAAAAAAAAAATAAATATTGATTCAATTTGCTTTGCATAATTCACCTCATTGATACTGATTCCTGATACACTTAAGAAATTGACTGCTACTGTTGACTGAGTCTGACAGTGAGTATGTCGATGTCGTGGTATTTTCAACGTTTACATAATTTATAATTACTCCTTTGAAATGACATTGCCATTATGGCAGGGAGATTTATTCACATGCAGTCTTTTTTTTTACAAATGTATTTTATTAATATACTTTCAATAATTTCTAGCACTTTTCTGTGACTTACTGTAAAGCACACAGAAATTACCAATCATTATTGCCTCAATTTTAATCACACTAAAAAGAATTAGTCACTAAATTTCGGTCTCGGAAGAAAGTCGGGTAAGGCTTTTGTCGCGGTGAATATGTTGTACATATGAAGGAAAAGTATACACGTACCGCTATAGATTAATACAAGTAAATTTTCCAAAGTTTACTGCAAATCAAAATAGCTATCACATTATTATAGCTCAATGGGAATTATGTCTAAGGGGAATCGTCTGCCTGAGCGACCGAAGCCCCCGAATTGGGAAGCTATAATTGCCGACATTTCACGCATATCCGATGACACCGATGTAGTTTTCACCATTGGAAAGTCTAGCATAGCATCAATAAATAGTGGAAGTAAGTACCAGTAAACACATTTATTTGTAAAAAAATCGAATTAAAATCATAAACATTCTCAATAATTCTTTTGTCCCTCTTAAATAAATTGTTGTTCATTTTTTAAATTTAAAAAAAAAATGAATTTCTGTTCCTCAACTTTGCTTTATAAATATAAATAATAATTTTATTATTTTTAAAACTTAAACTAAGTTAAACAAAAAAAAAAAAAGTAAAAAAGTTAAAGGGTCTAACTAAAACTAAAGTTAAATATGGCTATGGTCAGTGTCGCAGTGATTGAGTACCAGTATTATGTCTATGAAATGAGCCATTTTTTAAAATTTAAGCGGGCAATTTGATTCACTTTTTTTATTTTTACTTCCAAGTTCTACTCTCGCTCTAACAATACTATACACTATTATTATCCATTGATATTTTTAACCTAACCACTACCTGTACAACTTTACTATTGAAATTATCACTGATAGTATCAGATAACAACTTCAGTATCAAAATACCTATTAAATTGAACTGCCCATGCCCATTGAAAATGTATAATTTTGGTGCCCATTATCATTAATTATTTAAAAACCTACAACTGGCACTACCGGACTGGATTTTGAAGGGGCAACCACAGGTTTGCCAACCATCAGAAAATTTACTGACTACTGACTGGTACAACAAATTGTCAGTTTAAGTCCTTACGGCCTTACGAAATTTAGGATGTCTGTAAAAAATTGCGAACTTTGACAAATATTAATATCTTTTAAAGTGAACCAAAATAGGATTACTCTGTGTTTGTGATTTCTTCATGTCTGCATGAAACTTAAATTTTGTATGATCACTATCAGGATCAATTAAAAAAATGACAAGAATGTTATACAACAAAAAAATGTTTTAAAAAACATGAAAAGGCACACCGCATGGTGATATGACATAAAGGCGTACATACATAGTCTTATGCATCTAATCTTTGACATTTATTTTTGCCTTGAAACTGACGTAAGCTTATTTTACAATGTGTCACTAATTAACTTCGATTATCGGTCAAAATTCTGGATATTTTTAAAAATATTTGTCCTTAAATTTTTTTATTTTTGAATTGGCGACCCGGCTCTCAACATATCTGAAACTGAAGGTCACAATAAAGTTGCTATTCCTAGTCTATGTTCCTAACCCGTTTTGCTTAAGTTTAGGGCATAAGCAAATATAAAGAGGCATTGCGCTGAACCCATCCCTTGTGATACATAGATCACATTTTGCGCTTTAGCTAACACCAGCCTAAATTTATATTTATTGGCATTTTAGCAAAGGTTATCACATCCAGGCACTGGGCACATTACACATCATAAAGGGCTAAGCCAAAAACATATTTATTTTATGGAATATATTTAATTGTCTTTAGAGTCAACAAGATCTATAAAATCTACCTTACTTAAATTCAAATACCGGTAATACATTCTGTGTCTTTTTTTATTACCCGGTACCTGTATTTATTAATCAAAATTACTTTAAGCCATATCCAAAATGAGTAAAGGATATCTAATCAGTGGGATCCATTTTATTTAATTTTAGTAACTGTTTCGGGTATTTTATATATATGAAATTCAAATCTTCATTTGATGCCTTCAAATGATGAAGGAGCACTTGCATGAGTCATGACATTGCTTTGAACACCTGTAAAAAAAATTTGTTTAAAAATAAATTATGTAGTCCAGGTTTAATTTTAGTTTATTATAATTATAAAATACATTGATTTTCTCTTTATTTTCCCATAGTAACGGCATCCACCTCACCTTCAGAACGATCAAGCACAATATCAGATTCAGAATGTTCCCAGACCAACTCGGATGAAATTCAAGCATCTTATGCCAATGTGCTGAGACTTATTAGTTTGTACACTGATTTAAAAGATGCCCCGTCCGAACTAGAAAATCAGTACTCTGAATTAAAGAAAATGGGGCTTGATATGACAGAATCGATTTCCAAATTAAAATCACTGGCAGAGGACATATCATTAGAAACGTCAGGTCCTAAAGGTGATGCCAGAACAGCAACCGTAGTGAAACAAGGCAGCTCCAGTCAGAGCAGTACAAAACCTGCTGCTCACATTCACAGTAACATTGCCACAAAGGAAAAATCTGGTCGGCAAAAGAAAAAGAAGTGATAAATACTGAGTGACGAAAGACTTTCTTCAACTTAAATCCTATTACTTAGATAATTGTTAAATCAGTGATAGTGATAGCTCAGAAGATGTTGCAGACAGTGATTAAAAGAATGTTCTGTACCTGTGTGGTATGTGTTGTGAAGCTCTCTTAACTCCAAATATACAAAAGAAATTTGGTTTGTTGTAAATCGTAAATAAATAATTTAAAAAAAATTGTTTGCAGCTCTTTAAAAAATACTTCAGCCAAGAGGAGTTTAATATACAAAACTTTAAATCAAGATTCATCCTTATGTACCATATATCATTACAAAGAGCTATTGAATTGTACCAGCACCATTTGACTGTACAACTGATACAGTGGCCGTGGCTTGATCAAGTTAGTCAGTTATTCCTGCTGACCCTGGATTTCACATTTTCTTAGTGTTTGTAAGTTTCTGCAATGAATTCTCCACACATTATTAATGAATTCTCCACACATTATTAATCAAGCAAAAGGAGTTCTTGTGTATTGGCAGTGGAAGTTATGCACTGCACTATCGGAAGTCCTAAGCATAGAAAAGATTTCAATAAGAAGACCTTGAGTTACTTACCTAAGATCTTACAGCTAAATATTATAAGTTATAAGGGCGCAGGTACTTGCTTCATAATGGTAGCAGGTCGCTTACAAGACCAACAACTGAGCTACAGGAAAATATTCAATTTTGTTGGCTTTTTCCCTTCCTTTTTCTTTTTTTTGTTTTTTTTTGGGGGGGTTGTAGAGTCCCTTGTTGGAAAAATAAAATGATTCAGAAGTTCTCCATTTATTTACTGTCTTTTTTTTGTTTTGTCTCTTGTCTTTAACTTTAAGTGAGTTGGCCCATGTTAACAATGAAGTCATCTAATAAATGGGGAGGAGTGATGGTTTACAATGAGGTTGTGAGTGTGTGGTGTAGGGGGATTTGTGGAGGAGTGTGGGTGTACATTAAAGGAGGTTTTAGTGTGTGAGTTTTTTTTTTTTGGTGGGTGGGGAGTGGGGTGTTAAAGGAAAAAAATGAAATAATTTTGCACTAAATTCAAACTTTAAATTTTAAATGTCCGATTCTGCTCACATGTACAGTTAACTAACTCATTTACTACACTATTACTATTAATATTTTGGCAAGAAACATTGAACCTATTTGTGTTAACGACCTATAGAATAACTTTGATTAAGAATAGAAACTATTTGTGTTAACCCCCTATAGATTTAGAATCAAGAATATAATATAATCTTTTAAACATGCTTTTTAAAAATAAAATGTAACCTAAATTACAGGCTGGGCCTGGTCTTTCACACACTGGTCACTTGTAACTGTAGAACTTTTAAATACGATAGAAGATATATTATATATATAATAGAACATATATTTGCAAAGGTATCTAAATCTAAAAAGTGGTTCTGAAACTACTGTGTTGCATGGACCCCATTGGCAGTCCGATGAAGGCCTCAGACTCCTTCTCGAAACAAGGTAGAAGAACTTATCATAACAAAACTCGCTGGACACCTTGTCCCTGGCCTCCAGGGCATGGGGTCTGTAGATCACATGTTGAGAAGCCTCAGATTTAAAATAAACACCGTATTTAAACTTTAGGGTTCACCCATGAGGGACTCTCCACAAAGATAAGGGAAGGGTGTAATCAGAGCAAAAGTGTATACCCACCCCCTAACTAATCTCCCATGACGCATCCTTCCTTTTTAGGCACTGACCCCTGCTGCGTCAGTACAGTCACAATGAGCTTCCAACCCTCCCCGCAAAACATATTCATAAACATAATGTGAAATGCAATTAAATCAAGCCATCGTATTCCAGTGTTTCCTAACTTGTGACTTAACACCCCCCCCCCTTACACACACTCACAACACAAATACTAGTCCATGGGACGGTCTCGAAGGAAGGGTTTGGGTCTAGATAAGCGGTCCCTTCAGAGCAGCACTATTACGGACCGGTATATGGAGGGGCGGAAATTTCGGCCAACATTTTAGTGATCGTGGGAAGCTGAACTATTGACCGCCCCGGGGGGGGGGGTGGAGGGGAGGAGGTGGGTGGCACTAACCGTAGCCAGGACAAAGCTATTCGATGTAAGAAATGTATTTGTTTTTCAAAATATGAGAAGGTGGAGGTGGTGATTTTAAAAAAAAAAAAAATAGTAGTCAACCAGCTTCATGTTGTTCACATATTGCTATACAATTATTGTTCAATTATTTTGCTAGTTTTATCATAAAATTGTGAATTTTAAGGCCAAAATGGCAGTACAACTGAAATTCAATTTTCTTAAGGAGGCATTAAGACCGATTTTCTTTTGTTCCCTTCTCACTAATTGAAAAACATGTAAGTAAAGCACGGTCGTAAGTCTGTTAAAATTTGCGTCTGTGTTATACCCCGTGTCTTGACCTAGTTTGTTTTTGAACATTATCATGTGTTGGCAGTCTAATGTTTCCATGGGTGCGATGCTTAGTCAGATAAACGCGTCAGGGGCGCCTGGGACAAGCAACATAACGACATATAGCTGTAGAGAGTGATTGCCATACGCCAGGGATAAGGCACCTTGAGCTTTAAGATTGAACATGTAGTTCCGCGGTATGATGAAATATAAAGAAGACGAAGTGAAACCAAATACCAGTTATATTATATGCTTTTATTTTTTTTAATTAAAAAGCCATAATTGAAAAAAACCGCTGCTTTAGCCATCGGCCCGGCTCCTAATGGCACCGAGCGCCCCAAAAAAAAAAAACTCAATTGTCGCACCCGGGCAGTGGTAGGCTATGCATATTATTTTTTTAAATTTTATTGTAACTGTAAAAAATGCATCGCCAAATGAAATAGTTTAAACAATGTAATAGTAATAGTTGAAAATAACAAAAACTCGTGTAATTTCTCCGTTGTCGTTTGAATAAGTGACGTTAGACCGAAAGCAAAATTCAATTTCGCGACAAAATAAATAATTTCATTTTGAATTTATCAAAATTTTTCAAAGGAGTGTCTCAAAGGGACTATGTCCTTTCCCCACGCTGGTCTGGGAGCCTTAAACACGCCCTACCCTACCCCCCTCCACCCTCCCCCTTCCGGGCGGTTGCAATTTTTCCATATACCAGAGATAACGTTATTTGAAGGTTCATTATTACCAGGTTTCACTGAGCCAAAAATATTTGTTTATATTTATATATAGTGTTTCGGGGAGGGGGGGTGCAAACGCAAAATCCACCCCAAGTGGCACAATTTTTCATAACTGCTGGTGGAACCCTATTCTGTTCTGATGTTAACCTGATCGTTCGGCACACTGTTCTGGTGGTACCAGGCGCATAGGGATGGGGGTTTAGAGTGGACGGTCCCATCGGGGAGGGGGGGGGGACTTTTCCTTTAAATTTTCGACCACCTGCAGACGTTCATTTTCAGGAAAGGCGGCGGCGAAATTCTTGGCCCGCTCCGGGTTCCACCAACGCTAGCTACGCCGCTGGGTGGCACCCTGCACTTGTATTTAACTTACTCAAGCGAGTCATTTCAAATGTGCCATTTGGTTGGTCACCCTACCTCTGAGGGCCTCACCCGGTGCGCTCCGCAACCCCCCCCCCCCCTAGTTACGCTACCGCTAACACACACTAGCCCAAAGTCGCTGGGTGGCACCCTGCACTTGTATTTAACTTACTCAAGCGAGTCATTTCAAATGTGCCATTTGGTTGGTCACCCTACCTCTGAGGGCCTCACCCGGTGCGCTCCGCAACCACCCCCCCCCCTAGTTACGCTACCGCTAACACACACTAGCCCAAAGCTAATCTAGTTCACCGTTAACTCTACTGGATACCTGTGTGTTGCACGTCACACATTCGCTCTATAAAATACTTTAAGTCTTATGGGCTTGTGAACGAAGACCGAGTACTAGTATACCACATATACGGCTGAGGCTGGTGGGCTGTGGGTGCAGCGAGGCCGTACTTTAATCTACTTATGAGATTTAAAAAAAAACAAAAAAACTACCTTATTTTGTCGCTTGAACATTATCATTGTTTTTTCCTTCTTTAAAAATCATCTCAGTGAATGTATGGTATTGCTCAGGTAGTATTACGGCCACATGTCTATCGTCACGTTACAGTTACAGCACGAATGCACGATACCTGTGAACCTACCTGTGCTGGTCGGTTTTACTATCCATAAAAGGAATGACTGCATTGCTGGGTGAGTTTTCTTGCTTGTGGTTCTTAAAAACTATTAAAAACTGTAACATGATTTGTTTGAAATAACAGCTCCTAACACGGTAGCCTGTAAATACTGTCAATCATTCAACATAAAACATCTGACAAAAACATGAGTAACGAACCGTGTTTTGTATTGTAATAAGGCTGTTTGTAAACTCATTGTTTGTAAACTCATTGTTTGTAAACTCGTTGTTTGTAAACTCACTGGTTGTAAACTATATGTTTGTAAACTCAATGTTTGTAATCTCATTTTTTGTAATCTCATTGTTTGTATTCTCATTGATTGTATCTCATTGTTTGTAATCTCATTGTTTGTAAACTCGTTGTTTGTAAACTCGTTGTTTGTAAACTCATTGTTTGTAAAACTCACTGGTTGTAAACTCAATGTTTTTAAAATCATTGTTTGTAAACTCAATGTTTGTAATCTCATTGTTTGTAATCTCATTGTTTGTAATCTCATTGATTGTAATCTCATTGTTTGTAATCTCATTGTTTGTAATTTCATTGTTTGTAATCTCATTGTTTGTAAACGCGTTGTTTGTAAACTCACTGTTTGTAAACTCATTGTTTGTAATCTCATTCAGCACAGGTAAAAATACAATAAAATATAACTGAAGAATTTTGGATCGGAACGTTAATTTTTTTAAAGAGAACATATACGTGTGTTTAAGATATGTATTCTCTTTATAAAAAGTATGACAATGTATGTGTCAGTTTTGGAAGCACATGCAAACATTTAAAAAAAAATCTAAATTAAAAAAATAATAATAATAATTTAAAAAACTAACTTCGTTCTTCCTTAAGTAGAAAGAGCTTTTTATGATTTATTGACGATCTCTAAGTCTTCGGTTAATTGTAATGATGGGGGTTTGGGGTGGGAAGGCGAGGGGGAAAAGTGTTTTCTTTTTAATAAAATGAAAATAATAATAAAAAAACGTATTGTAAAGGGTGGTAAACTCTATGATGTTATTATTTGTAAAGTTTTGAGAAATCCTATGCTAAATTTTTTTTTTTCTAAACCTTTCAGACACTTGAACGTCATCGCTATAAGAGCTAATTCTAAAGCTGATCAGGGTCAAAGTTGATCCATCAAGGCATTAAGAAAAGTAAACTCCATACAGTGAAGTTCTTAAAATTTTCTTTTGCGTAACGTAGAAATAAAGCAAAGCCAGAAAAATCATCTTTTTTCAAGTTGATAATCTATAAGTATCAAATCAAATCGTACTAATATGGATCTACTGAGTGTTGAAGAGGCAAAATCATTTCTTAAGAATATTCTAATGATAGACAACGTACTAAATGTTCCCGTAAGCTCATTGGAAGCAAATGAAAGGATCGAATTACTCAATAAAATCATTGTAGCTTTCTACGGCAAGGAACCGTTTCAGACTCTGACGCTGATGTCTTTTGATGTGGACAAACGCCACAGGAGGTCCTGGGAGGATATTAAAAAGGATATGTTCGCGGGTCAGGGAGGGTTGTGCTACTCTAAGAACACTTTTATGTTTGCTTTGCTGTCAGCACTCGGCTACGATGCCAGGATGGCCCACTCAACGGTGTTCTGTAACGATCTAACACCAGACAACCACTTAGTCGTGTTGATCTATGGTGCTGTTTCACCCGATGATCAATACCTCGTGGAGGTCGGTTGTGGATATCCAGTAATGCGCACCATTTCTTTGGACTTTTCAGAAGAGTCTCCGGAATATACATATTCTTTCCAGACCTTTAAATACGTTAAGGAATCCGATGATAGAATCTTATTGAAACTGAAGAAACCAGTTGCATCGTCTACATGCAATATCAAAGAAGACAAATCTGTAGCAAACACAGGTTACACATGGAAACCCTATTATGTCTTTAACCCGTTGCAAAGCTCAAAAAGCCTGGAGGACTTTCATGATTGCTTTGATGCGATATTTACAGACATAAGAAAGCTTCCCTTGCAAACAAGTCCTAGAGCGATACATTGGCCTAATGGAAAATTCCTCGGCATTGTCGAATCGACACTGCTTGTTGAGGACGAGAATGGCAGTTTGGTGAAGAAAGATCTTCGGCTGACCATTCCTCCACGCGCGCCATCCGATGAGGCGTGTGGTCAAGGAGGTGAGAGCATCGTAGTCAGGAATGAAGACGCGTTTAAATCTGCTGAAGTTTCTAAAGATTACCCACTTTGGGATCTTGAGGTTGTCCTGCAGCATTACGCGAGCATATTTCCTCAGTTTTCTAAAGACACGGTGGCCGCTGCACTCAAAAACTGGAAGATTACGGGAACTTTAACAAAGGTACCTTCTCAATACTAATACCGGTAAACAAAAAATTGCTTAATTCTTATATCTTTAATTTTCTAAAAAACGAATAGGCTTTAGAATGCCAACGTCTGTGACGGGTTCAAAATGTGATGACTGGATTTGACTTTTACTAGACGTGTTAATCGTATACAATAGGTCTATTTCAGATGGTTTTGGGTATGAAATATAGAAATAAATATAGTAAATAAAAATTATCAACTGGTGTTTTACATTGTATTGTAATTACGCCTTATTTCACAGTAAATTTAAGACTTTACTAGGAAACGGTTTGTTTGTAGCAGTGTTTGTCACTGTTCAAATTGAGAATAAATTTAAGATTAAGCTGCATAGCGGGCGATGCGCACTGTAGGTCAGATTTGATATTCACAATAAAATTAAGACTAGACTACACAACGGCTATGTCAACTGAATGTCAGAGTTCGTTATCACACTTAAAAATAAGACAGCAGAGTGTGTGCAGGTCAGAGTTTGCAATGATGATCGATAAACCACAATAATAGGTCATTCGTAACAATTACCCATGGCCCATCACAAAATAAACTATTGCACAAATAATTTTTAGTGTCAAAGCGATGTTGTTTCAACATTTAAAAATGCATAAACTATTTCACATTTTTAATTTCAAGTAATACTTTTTTTTGTATTGTGTTTTGTCGCCGATCCCCAAACTTTGGATCAGTGTTAGTAGACATCTAAGTCACACAAAAGAAGCTTTCTAGTGCAACGTTCTTGGGTGACGTAAAACCAAAGTTAATTTCAAACCAAAAAAATTAAATGAAATAGCTTCCCTTTAAATAATAACTCTTCTTTAAACATAGCTGAACAACATTATTTATTACCGGTACGAAAAAAAAAAATCTCTTTTATATGTTACGCTTCCGGTATGACTCGTGGACTGCTTCCCAATAGACCGTTTCCTGGTCAGCGAATTTGTTATTGAGAGCATATTACAAAATAAATAATTCTAAACTGTTTGAAGAAAATATGGTTCAATCATGAGTTCAAGGTGGCGCAAAATATAATTCCCGATAATTAAGACACTAAATGATTGTTTAAAATTACAAACTACGTTTATCGCGTACCGGTAATTCAATTTTCTTTTCGGAGAATGAAATGGTCTCAATTTAAGTATGGTGTAAAACTATTTCGTTTAAAAGTAGTTGGGACATGAGAGTATTTAATAAAGGTCATGGGCGTGAAATAAAAAGTCTGCCGGAACGTATCATGGGGCAAGGGGTGTAGCGAAAATTTGGATTCTTAAATCTGCGTAACTGTAGTCCATGTTTTGTCAAGTAACTTTTAGTAGATGGGAAGTCCATGCCTTGCTGGCGCCATTGTTTGGCGGGCTGTATCTAGTATATAAATATTATGTTAAGACGACAACAGTGTATAAATCAGCGGTTGTTGGAAGAGATGTAAATCGTTTAATACAACGTAAAGTTGTTTCAGTTTAGCGTGCAGGCCTTATTTGAGAGCGTTCGTCAGATGATCAATCCACTAAACAATGAGCCATCAACTAAACAGCGGGCAGAAACTTGATGCCGACTCGACAGAGACCGGAACCTACGCGTCCGTTGTAGTTTCCTCCGGATATGACCTTGTTGATGCCAAGGTAAAGGTCATAGTTGACAGGTCCCTCGTAGTCGGGCTGTCCGTTTAATGCGTACCAGCCCGGGCTTGAGAAAAAGTTCGTCTTAGTGGGGTCTTGGTCAGCAGTCCAAACCAGGATCTCGTCTCCGACTAATAAGGTCAGGTGATTACTGGGCACATGTGTAGAACAATATGATGTTTATTATAAGTTGCCAGTTGAAATAAAAAAGAAACAGTAGCACAAATAATTTTTTTTTTTAAAAACATATTCAACTTTCAAATACATTTGGGCAATGTTTAGAGTTGTATTGCCCCCAAGTCTTACGGTTGTCTACTTTGTCTAAGGACGTCACGAAGTTTTTCATTACTTGGTATTATCTGTCTTCAAACAAAGGTCTGAAAAATATTTCAATTAATTCTTAGCCTCATCGCAAATGTATAACCACGTCAACGGAAAAAACACAAAAAACATAAACAAAAACAAAAAAAAGCATGCTTCATCACACAGTTTACACCTTTAACGTATTTTTTTTTTCAATGTACACCGTTTCCCTGAATGTCGTTCAGATCATACAATTGTTTATCAATCGCAATCGCCTTACTCCGTGAGGCGTTCACTCACCTATACAAATTTGGAATGTTAAAAGCCTGGCCACTGCCACCATTGTCACTGAGGTAGCCCAAGAGTGAATTGGTATTGCCGTGAACTTCTGCGTCTCTGCTCTGGGACGATGAGTCACCAGCTTGAATTAAAAATATTTTCAAATAAAAAAAAAAATAAAGCTAATGATGTGAGATGGAGCTTTAAAGCTAATGATAATAATAATAACTGCAAACAGAAATATTAACAATACATTGTTGTTGAAATAATTAATTGATAAAGAAACAAGGACGTTGTTCGATGAAAATGTCCAAAACCGTTTTTTAAAAAAAAAAATCCTTTAAATTAACTTCGCTTTTGTTTGTGGCGGGCTGGCAACATTTCTAACGGCTAATTGACCCACTTCCCGTCAACTTATCGAGCTAAAATTTGGCACATAGACTCGTTGCCGATAACAACACATCATTTGAAATTTTCAGCCCCACCCGCTATCCTCACAAAACAGTTTTTCCTCTTTTTTTCAAGGGGAAACTGAAGGAAATATGATGCGATCGATTTCACGAAATAAAATGTCCGATATTTGCGCTAAACGAGATTCTTAAAATCAAAAACTCTCCAGTGAGTTTGGTGCGTAATATTTGATTTTGTGTTTCTAAAAATGATGGTGAAAATAATTTGCGGTGGAAAAGCTTTTGGGTCATTAGAATATCGAAGGGCGTGAAAAAAATGTTCGGTTGCAAGCCTTGAAGAGTGAGCATGTTATGGTGGACTAGTGAACGGGACCGTCCCAATAGCCAGCCAGGTGAAACAGCGCGCATGCGCAGAGACACTGTTGAGAGAGTGTATTTTTGAACCGTGTTCCGGACACAAGCAGAAAGTCAACACCTGATTGAGAACTTGTATTTATGTATATATATATGTTTATGTTACTTGTTTGAAATAAATAAACCCATTGAAAACATAACAAATGGTGGCCAGTATGGTATCGACTAGTATCAACAACACAGTATGATGGTCAGTATTAACTCAATACAAAACTCAGTACAACTCAGTGCAACCGAGTGATAGATTGATACACACGAGTGACTTCACGGGACGGAGGAGGTAAACACACAATGGCGGAGTTAAATCTGACCCAAGGTGACATCATCCAAAAGCTGATTCAGCAGAACGAGCAACTGTTAAAACTAGCAATAGGTCATAGGGCTACTAATATGAAGTTTACGAATTCCAATAGTAGCGAGGAAACGTTCACAGACTACTACGCTAGTTATGTGGCCTTCGTGTTGGCAAATAATGTGCCATAGGAAAGGCAGGCGCAAGTTTTTTTTTTAAAGTCAAACGCCAGAGCTGCATAACATGTTGTCAACCCTCGTACAAAAAAAAAAAGAACCACCACAAAATTTAAATGATTTGAACATGGAAGAAATATATGGGATAATGATCGATCAGTTTGATCCTACCAAATTTGTTATCAGGGAAAGGTTCAAATTTTGGTCTGATTCAATTAGAAAACCAGGGTAAACAAAGATTTTGCGGCTAGGATAAGGCAAGATGCAGCCACTTGTGAGTTTGGTAATATCAAAAATCCCCTAGATGAAGCTTTACGAAAAACATTCATGGGCTCTGTAAAGAACGAGGCTGTATGGAGAATTTTGTTTCGGATGAAGGACACTGAACTGTCATTTGACAAGGCAGTAGAAATAGCTGTTGAAACAGAGGAGGTAGCGAAATGTGCCAAAGAAACAGTCCATGAAGAAACGCCTATCAATAAAATTCAGACAAAAAGGAATAAGCAACATCAGACAGCAGAGAAATTTTCTCCATCTCAAAGACACGATTTCCCGATTGGAACTTGTGGCAGGTGTGGAGTAAGAGGCCATAAAGGAAATGTCTGCAGGTACAAAGACATGATCTGCCGCTTTTGCCACAAGAGAGGACATCTAGAAAGAGTTTGTCTTAATAAGAAAGAGTATGCTCCAAAACAGAAACCAATAGATCTCAAAATAATAAGAAGGCAAAAACCAAATAAAAACTATCCCCACCTATTATATCGAGAACTCGTTTTAGAAGGAAAGAGGTTTGCATTCGAATTTGATACGGGAGCCGGAGAAAATGTTATGTCTGAATCTGTTTGGTGAAATCAACATTGAGCCCAGTATCGGTCAAGTACGAGTCGGCGTCTGGTGACCTACTTAATGTTTTGGGAGGTGTGGAGATAAATGCTGAGGCAGGGGAAATAACTACAAATTCGACATTTTTTAGTAGTGAAAAACCACAACTTAAATTTGTTGGGAAGAACTGCAATAAAGAACCTCAAGATTTCAATAGACACGCTGTTGCAAACAAAGATAAATCACGTAAGTAATCAAAACTCATTGATTAAAGCTCATGAACAAATCCGTAAGTCATCTGAACATTGCAATGCGGATGCTCTTAGTCGTCTACCCTCAGGGCCTGATGACCTATTTGATGTTGAAGAAAGTGAAGCAGACATGGATTCTGTTTGTTTGATTAAACAAATCAGTTTACAGATCAGACCAACAGACCCAGGAGTCCTTGCTAAAGAGGCACTTAAAGATTCTACTGTGTCTACAGTAATGCGATTTTGTCAAGAGGGCTGACCGTCCTCTACAAACAAATCGTACTTGAACAAGGATGCAGCTAATATTGCAGCTTTTAAAAATATTCAAGACTCACTCTCCGTGGAGTCAAATTATCTATTTTATGGTTCAAGAATTTTAACAAAAATACTACATGCTCAAGTTCTCCAAATCCTGCATACAGGATATTTTGGAATCGAGCGGATGAAACAGTTAGCAAGATCATTTGTATATTGGCCAGGAATTGATGCTCAAATCATGGAGATGGGTCGAACATGTCAGGCATGTGCAGAACACGCCAGAGACCCAAACAAAGCAAGTATCCACCCATGGATGTTGCCAGAAAAACCACGGAGTCGAGTACACATCGACCATGCCATTAACTTTAAGGCATCACATTGGTTGGTGAGGATAGATGCTTATTCAAAGTATTCGTGTATCCACAGGACAACATCTTCGTCGACCAAAGCCACCATTGATCTTCTGGAGGAAGATTTTGCTCGTTTCGGCTATCCACACACTATAGTCAGTGACAATGCTACTAGCTTCATCTCGGAAGAATTTCAGCATTGGTGTAAAGAGAGGGGTATTGTACATCTTGCAGGCGCTCCCTATTATCCTGCTACGAATAGAGCGGCCGAACGACTGATTCAAAGTTTCAGGAGTTCACTAAAAAAATCCTCATTACCTTTAAAGTAATCTCTACAAGACTTTCTACGTCAGTATCGTAGGACAGCATTGGCTAATGGGTTATCACCTAGCCAACCGCTGAACAATCGGCAAATAAGATCACTTATTGATACTTTAGTTCCCTCACCTGCTCATCGAGCACAGGGACAACATCTTAAAGAAATAGCTGTCTGCAATGGGACAAATAAAAGTCCTAGTCGATCATTTAACCGGGGGAGATCCATTTTAAGTCAGAGTAAATGGAACAGCAACAGTTATGGGACCACGTCTTTTCAAGGTGAAAATTTATCCAAATAGTCCCACATGGAAGATACATTTAGACCAACTTCACCCCAGGTATGGAGCGGAAGAAGATTCAGAACCAAATATGGATATAATGACATCCATCCATGTGGCGCTACAGCCCATGTAGGGCTTTGGCCTACCTCACCACTTCCTTCCACTCAGACCTAACTAATGCCTTTCTTGTCCATGCTTGGACTTTCAGCTGATGTAGATCTTTTTCACCATCATCTATCCACCTAAGCCTAAGTCTGCCCTTAAGCCTTTTTCTTCTGGGGTATTGGTGATGCAACCTCTTCGTTCCTCTGTCATTTTGCATTCTCTCTAGGTGTCCTGCCCAGCGTAGCCTGCCTCTTTTTATTTCTGCCACTATCGTGGGAGCCTGTTATAGACTGTATAATTCCTGGTTGGTTCGTATTCTCCATCCATATTCATCCTTTTTTGGCCCATATATTTTCCTGAGAACTTTCCTCTCCCATGTGTTTAATAGGTTTTCTGCCGTTTTTGTTAGGGTCCAAGTTTCACTTGCATATGTTACAACTGGTCTGATCACAGTTTTATAAATAGTTTTCTTTGTTTCTCTTGGATATAATGACAGGAAGTCTTTATCCAACAACTCAGGCAGCCCTGAGTCATCAACCGTCTACACATCCAGCAACTCCAAGTCCACCTAAGAAGAAGATTAACCCTCGACATCCAAGACCTTCAGACTATGTCATACCCAGGAGATCTCAAAGACAACGTCGAGCACCATTGGTACTGGACTTGTTATTGTTGGGGGAGCTGTTATGGTGGACTAGGGGACTGGACCGTCCCGATAGCCAGCCAGGTGAAACAGCGCGCATGCGCAGAGACACTGTTGAGAGAGAGTATGTTTATGAACCGTGTTCCGGACGCAAGCAGAAAGTCAACACCTGACTGAGAACTTGTATTTATGTATAAATATGTTTATGTTACTTTTTTAAAATAAAAGCTCTGAAAACATAACAGAGCACTAATCGGAATTCTTAAAAAGCGCGTTTTGTCATATTTTGTCATCCCCCCCAATTACACGATATTACATTTATAAATGATTTAATAGAAACATTTAGTTTTTAGGGGTTGTTTAATGAATTTATTGCCTATTTATATCTACTATCGATCTGTGTGTTCAATTATCAAAGTGTATTAAATTGAGGCACTCTGTGGTGTGAAAGGGAAAAAAAAAATGAGAGCTAATTGAAGTAAAATATGCAACAATTCACAAATTTATATATACACAAATAAAATGTTTGACAGTTTTGACTAAATACATTATCGACACGGCCCAAGCGGTCACTCCTACTGAATATGCTTTTGTACTGCATACCCATTTATACTGTACCTATTTGTACTGTGTACCAATTTGTGCTGAATACTTATTTGTACTTTATACCTATTTTGTACTGTATACCCATTTGAACGGTATACCTATTTGTAAGATGTACCAATTTGTAAGGTGTACCTATTTGTAAGGTGTACCTATTTGTGATGATACCTATTTGTATTGATACCAAAGTGAGCTGTATACCTGGTTGCACGGTAAACCTTAGTTGCACTGCACACCTACTATCTTTCTACTTCTCTACACACACACAATGCGTGGATGCTAATATAATTATGACAAACCAATCCTTACCGTAGCCATTGTTGGTGCTGGAATCACCGAGGTTGAACGTCCAGCCTGTGGGGTTCTCAAATTCCATGTCCAACACTACTCTTCGCTTACTGGCGTCGTCCTGGGGTAGGGTTATCTTGAGTACACCTATGGAATAGATCTTCTGACCGTTAAGTGATGCATATTTTCAAACAGGAATGATGAAGATAGTACAACCGTCATGCTAAAAGACCAAGTGAGATTAAATGATGGTACAATGCTAATGGTTTCCAAATAAAAAATAGTGACAACGTCCAGGTTTGCCTAATTGTGACAGCGTCAATGTTTTCCGAACAGTGACAGTTTCAATTAATTTTTTTTTAAAGATGAAAGCCTCAAGGTTTGGCTAAAAGTGACAGCGTCAAGGTTTGCGTAATAATGGCAGCGATAAGTTATCCTATGAGTGACAGCATCAAGGTTTTTCCCTATGTTTGACAGCGTCAAGGTTTGCCTAATAGTGACAGCATCAAGGTTTTCCCCTATGTTTGACAGCGTCAAGGTTTTCCTAATAGTGACAGCGTCAAGGGTTTCCTAATAGTAACAGAGTCAAGATTTTTCAATAGTGACGGCGTCAAGGTTTGTCAATAGTGACAGCGTCAAGGTTTGCCTAATAGCGACAGCGTCAAGATTTTCCTAATAGTAACAGAGGTTTGTCAATAGTGACGCGTCAAAGTTTGCCTATAACAGCACCGTAGTACTAGTACCCATCAAAGTATGCCGTAATATTTTTTTGCGGTAACCACACAAAAGCGTTGTACATGTAAAGCTGGGATAATTACGTCACTTCTCTCCACGCATTAACGACATTCCTCCTAACAAGTGGAGTGGCTAGAGTTTTGTGACATCGGTGATAGGGGTGATAGGTACTAAACTTTGACACCTACTACCTGTCAATAAAACCACAAAAATACCGAAAGCCTTACTCAAACATAAACATAGGACATACATTTTTAACAATTGAAATAAATGCTGATCTAGACAAGTTGTCTCGAAAAAATATCGCACGTCTAGCGCTGCCACTCACCCCTCAAAATGTCTCACAAAGTGAGTCTCACCTCTAGTACTGCAAACAATACCAACAAAATGTCTCAAAAAGTGAGTCTCACCTCTAGTGCTGTAAACAGTACCAACAAAATGTCTCAAAAAGTGAGTATCACCTCTAGTGCTGCAAACATTAGCAACAAAATATCTCACAAAGTGAGTATCACAAAACGTACTGCAAACAGTACCAACAAAATGTCTCACAAAGTGAGTCTCACCTCAAATGCTGCAAACTTTACCAACAAAATATCTCACAAAGTGAGTCTCACAAAACGAACTGCAAACAGTACCAACAAAATATTTGACACAGTGAGTCTCACCTCTAGTTCTGCAAACAGTACCAACAAAATGTCTTAGCTATAGTGCTGCCACGTATCTACCCAAAATTGTATAACCTCTAATGCTGCCAGCTTTTCACCAAAAATGTCCCAGCTTTAGTTCTGCTAGTTGTGCCACCAAAAATATCTCATCTTTACTGCTGTCAGTCCCCCCTCCAAAAAAAGTCCCCCCACCCCCGAAAAAAAAATATTTTAAAAAATCTTAATTTTAATGCGGCCAATTATTCCTCCTAACATGACTCACCTCTAGTGCCACCAGTTATCCCCCCAAAATGCCTCATCTCTAGTGCCACCAATTATTCCTACAAAATTTCGTACTTTTAATGTTGCCAGTTATCACACAAATGTCTCACCTATAGTACTACCAGTTATCCCCCCCCCCCAAATGTCTCACCTCTAGTGCTGCAATCAGTCCCACAGAAGTCCTCAACTCTGACCACGTTGGGGTGATCTGTGAACGACGACGTCTTAAAATCGTAATATGCGTCGTAGCTGCTCGCTACAAGTCAAATGAAATAATAGTACAATAAGTTATGATTTAAAAAAGTGTTTTTCTGTTAATAATTTTTTTAAAGAGGATGTGGTCAAATACATTAAAAAAAAATAAAAAAATTGCAGATCAAACAAGCAAATAATTTATTTAAATATAAAAAAAAAAAAACAAATTCAATGTAGAATGACTGATCTAATTGATGGTAGGCCCTCAAAATATAGAAGAAGAAATTCGGGTTTGCACCGAACTGCATGCTTGCTTAAAAAAAAAAAAATTTGGCTCAGAATGACTGCATCGGTATTTTTAATATCTTTTTAAAAAATGATGACATTAATTGAAACAAATTTAATTGAATTGGAATAAATATTAATTTCATTTAATTTGGCATTGATAAGAAGACTCTATAGAGCCTAAGGGTAACACTAAACTGGGGGCTAAAAGAATGTTACAGGAAATAGTGGAACAAGGTATTTCAAACTTCCACGTTAGAAAATATTACCCGATGTTATCAAGATGATAAGGGCAGAAATTTGCGCTAATTTCTATTTGCGGAAACTCATCACAATTCCTTATATTAAAAAGAAGTATCTATGCAAAGATGCTTACGATTCTAACATCATTAAAATTTCTAAGAAATTTTGTTCTACTATATATTATACGCCCACTTTATGTGCCCTTAAACCTCATTTTTGTTCTCTCAACATGGCCTAAATTACCCCATTTAAATGATTTCTAATTAAATTCATATTGTCACTAAATGACACTGACGGCTGATTTGTACGTTGGAGACACATTTTAGGTGACATGTGTTTTAAATTGTTAAATGTTGGGTCTACCCTACCACTTTTAGGGCCTCTCAACTAAACAAAAAATATTTCCTTAAAATTGTGAAAACTTAATTTAAAATTTACAGCAAATCTCTAAATACCATTTTAAATTTATTATATTATAACGGAATTTGATAAACAAGCATCGATATTTTCATTAATAATTTAACCAATGTAGCAGACTTCTGTGGTTTTTTACAGAAATGCTATTAAATCTCATAACAATATAGGCCTACATACACTTTACGTTTCACAAAGTAAAAAGAAAAATATATTTTCATTTTTTAAAAGAAAATCATAACACATCTATAACAATATTTAAAAAAAAAAAAAAAAAATTCAAATGTATAAAATGACTTTGTTTTTTACAGAAATGCTATTAAATCTCATAACAATATAGGCCTAAATACACTTTACGTTTCACAAAGTAAAAAGAAAAATATATTTTCATTTTTTAAAAGAAAATCATAACACATCTATAACAATATTTAAAAAAAAAAAAAAAAAATTCACATGTATAAAATGACTTGGTTTGAATATTCATGGGCATACTTATGTAAATAGACCCACGTTTTGTTAGCGCCATTGATTTTCCATAGTGTCAACCAAGTAAAAATGTACACACCCCTGAAATATATGTACTTAAGAAGGTTAAATATTGTTCAAATTGATTCGTTTATTCTGAGGCTTGTCTTTTGCTGCCTAGAGCGAAATGGACGCGTCGAATCCCCTTCCAACCCCCAAGAGTTTAATAAAAGAATTAATAAAAACATCCACGGGATTGGAGTCCTTACAAACGCAAACAATTTTTTTTTCTTGAACTTCATGTTTTTTTTGTTTTTTTTAATGAGTGCTATTTATTTGGCTATGGAATTTCGCTGCACTGATTGACTTAATCGGCATTTTCTAACTAAAATTATAATTAAACATTAAGTTTTTATTACGTTGTGAATTTAACGAAATTATATTTCTGGGAATTAAAAAAACTTAGTAATGCTAAAAATACAAAGTTAACAGTTGTACACAATTTTACTTTTAAGAAGAGTCAAATACACTATTCGTCTTTTCACGCGCGGTTATTAAATTAAAGATACTAGAACTTAAGATAAAATAGGCTATTGGCGCTATGACTTCATGTGCGTGTTTATTTAGAAAAAAAACAAAAAAATTTAATTTTATTATGTAATATGAGCAACACACTAAAAAAAAAGGCTATAAAACCCATAGATGTGTACTTTTTTCCGATAAATGTAAATACGATGATTTTTTTAGATAATTTTTTCATCACATTCTTTTCACAACGTTCAAATTCAGATAACATTTTAAAAATAGCTCTTTATTTTTAAAAAAAAAAAGTATTTGTAACTTAAAATAAAAATACTTACACATTTACTAAAATAACAGCTTATATATTTTATTTTTAGCTCATTTAAATTTATTCGATCTACGTAAAATAATAGAAAATCCATATCATGGCTTTTTTTAGGAAGGTATTTAAGTCGCTTCGTCTGTTTGGCGTTATGGTCAGCCTAGCTCATTCTTACATACATATATATATATGTGTGTGTGTTTATACCTTGCTCCACTATTTGCTTCACATAGCTTGAACGCAATCCTTCATTTACAATTTAAAAAAAATAATTTCAGGGGCATTATAACCCGAATGAATTCATTTTATGTATATTGGTTGGCGCCGGAGTTTTGAAAACTTATCTTCTTCTTCTATATCTTAAGGGCCCACGATCAATTTATTGATCACTTTGGCTCCTATGCATGTAGATGGGATTTGCAATGGTTCCGTTCCTGGTGTTGATGAGGAAATTCCACTGATTTCCAGTGCCACTTTATGAGGGAATCATGCACTAGGGGTTTGAAGGCTTGAGGCAATAGACACAAATGTGTCTAGTGTTGTCACCTCAACAGTTCCTTTTGAAAGATTGTTCCAGTCCCTGATTGTCTTGGGCAGGAATGAGCAGCTCCTATACTGGCTTCTTGCTGGTATGAGCCTGAATTGCCTGTTATGGCCTCGTCGCTGTCAATGGGGGGAGAGGGACGAGTTTCTGTTTAATACTGGAACAGTGGACCAGCTATTTGGTACTGCTAAATTTCCTTCCACCACCACGGTCCTTAGATTTACGGTTCTAAGGCTAATGTTCTAAAAATAAACAAATTTAAATAACAAATATGGAGACCACTTACGCATCAGTTTTAAGGACAAATGAATTATGAACATTTAGGAGATGCTGGCTGAGTTTAAGTCTTTTTGATTTAAAAGATGGAAACTCTTGTTAAAATTTGCGTTGCATAATGTGTTTAAAAAAAAATGTATTCCATATTTTAGTTAAGTCGACTATTATATCAAAAATAAGTTGAACAAATTAATACGGTGTACGTTTTCCAGTATTACCATTGGCCGACTTACCGTCTCGTTTCTGTAACACTGTATGAAGCTCAACTGCTTGAACCTGTGGTGGAAATAAGAACTGGTTGAAGCTTGGACAAAATAAGAATGTCTAACAAATGTTTGATAGTAAGACGGTCATAATCCAACGAAGCCCACTCCATCGTCACATTGTGACGGACGGATGCCAGCAAAAAAAAAAAAGACGGTCGTCAAAAATATCAATTTTGTAATTTGTTTCACGCTTAGGCTTAAAAAATGTTTGATAGTAAGACGGTCATAATCCAACGAAGCCCACTCCATCTGCACATTGTGACGGACGGATGCCAGCAAAAAAAAAAAAAAGACGGTCGTCAAAAATATCAATTTTGTAATTTGTTTCACGCTTAGGCTGTTTTTTTATTATTATTATTTTTTTTTATAATGAAGAGAGGAGTAAGCAACAATAGCCCTTAAACATATTTGACATAAAATGAATTTTCCCGTAGGAAATTTAAAAATGTCCGTTTTCATTAGGACTTGAAACGAAACCTTACATTAAAATTGACACAATTTATGACCATTTGTCTTATGTGCTGGTCACGGGTACACCAAGGGTGTGAACCATTAATCCCGGATGAGAAAACTTTGCCAAAAAAACAACAAAAAACGATTACCACATATAGGACTTTGCGCCGGGTGATGATAAGTATTAATAAATACTCACCAGAGATTAAGTCGTACACCACGCGACTAATACTTTAATTGACTGTATTCTCATTTATTTGTAAGGTTAAACTTTTTAATAGTTTAATTAATTGTTCGTACTTTTTTTTTATACTTTTTATTTGATTTTGTAACCCTGGTGTAATGTATTGTTTCATCGAAATAATTTATTCGTCTAATAAATCTTTATCTAAGAGAAGACATGTGAAGTGTTTGATTTTTTCATCCTCTAGGGGCATGCAACTTTCGGCGGATTTTGATTTCTGATTTTGCGTGAAATGTCCGCAGTTACATTTTTGGATGTCAAGTCACTCTGGGGTGGATGATATTTTATAATAAAAGATGCCCTTTCAATTTAATTTGAGTCTAAAGTGTTCAAAACATTCTTGCACATTTTCATATGTCTGATTCATTTTTGTACCGTATACATTTGTGTGTGTTCAATATGGTTTATTCTTTTTAACTAGGTAGATTTCGAAGTGGGGACACTATATACAATGTAAATATTCTTTTAAATTTAAACATTTTATCTCGTCAGAAATTTAAATAAATATAGAAACTAAGAAATTGTTCACTGACATTAGATATCATTATTTGTTCTAAATAAAATTGCGTTTGTTCAGAAAATTAGCCACTTTTCCGAACAGGAGCACAGATTGAATCCATGGCTTGATTATCATAACAGAAATTTTGTCTCAAGAAAAATTTAGATCCATTTTGTTCATAAATTTATTTTGTTATAACTCAAATTAGTATTTTTTTTTTTTTAAATGTTTTAACCTCATAGCAAATGAACACGAGGAAGGCAGCAGCAAGTGTCTTCATCATTCAGTTAGCCGTAGGAAGAAGTGGTCCAGTACAGAGAGATTTTTGTTGCCGTTGTCATAACCCTCAAGCTTTGGGGTTTTTATTCACACGACGTGTCAAACCAATAAAGTATAGGATAGACACGTGCGAGGCGAACATATTGATTCGGGGTTGACTCCTCGCAGAGAAGTGTTAGGAGTCCCTTCACTTGTCATTAATAGTTTGCAGCATCGCTGTAACAGGCCAAAAACAATTGATTTTTTCGATTACCGATAAATAATTATTCCCCTCAGGCCCCGAAGCTCCTTATTATTATTACTATTATTATAATATTTTATTAATTTTTTGCGTGTTGATTTTAGATCTAGGTTTCCTAAGTCTGATCATCCAAAATGCTTCTAAGGCATTAGGCATGCATGCTGTTACGCACTGGCTTCTAATATGAGATAATAATCTCCTATTTTAATTTTATTGGCTCGTTGTAAACAGTGCCTAACATAGGACGATACCATAGGAGTCAACAATATTAAAGATACGACACCAAAAACGGTTGCCAGTTACAATTAATTAAGATTTATTAAGTATTAATACCATAACAAAAAAAAAGAAATATAATTATAAATCATCAACTTACAGTATGGTAGATCTTGTACCGGTACACAGTTAATACAATCTGCCAATTAATAGTGATGAATGCGAAATAAACACATATGAGCACACAAATACACAAAGAATAATACACGTCTCGTGAAGGTAAAAATATCTATCTGAATCTGACTCTCCGTCCGTGCCTGTCAATCCCTTATATAGGTCGCGTAAGCCCTGCCTTCCACAAAAGACTTATGAATTGTTGTTTACATTTCTTGGGTTATCGAGCACTTTCGAGAAAATACCAGGAGACTGTCTAATATATTTAATTGGTAAACACGGTTGTAAACAAGATGCATCAAACGAATAGGCCACGCCCACAGCAAACGCTAACGTCTGCTAGGGATCTAATTTGGGTCAAGCAAAATTCAAGCACTGGGAATGTATGCTACATTACAATGCACTTTTCTCAACATGAACTATCTCCTTCCTAGAACATCTGAAAACGAAAACAAAATCATTGAAAGTACTAAAGATGGTTGTAAAATGTGGTATTCAGGAGATGGGCCTGAAATTCAAAACAGTTATCCAATTTTTGTCACAGATGTCTGAAACGAAAAAATGATTTTAGCTTGACAGACACGAAACGTTTCCGGACAAAACCTGTTCGGGTTGAATATATAATGTTTTTTATTTTTTTTTTTGCGCGGGGTAAAAAGGGGTGGGTTATTGTGTGTTGTGAAGCTTGTTGTGATCCATTATATTATCTTCTGTCCACTCAAATAGGAACACGTTTCGATAAAGTGTAAATTCTGAGAGTAAATTTTTAGGTACAAAAATTTTGATCAGATGATAATATAGACATTTTAGGTCAACTTGGTTGAGTTGACTCTTAAACCAATTTCCCCGATATCTCAGAACAGGAGCGGTCAATTTGCCGTCCGGAAAGATACGGTTCGTGGCCCGCCGGATGCCAGGTCAATTTACAAGAAAACAAACAAACAGGTATATATTTTAACTAAATACATAAAATATATCATGTGTATATGTAACACGTGAGGATAGATTGTCATCTAAGAATTGAGTGCATTCTAACTTTTTTTTTGTGTGAAGCAGTTTATTTATTAAGTTCTAAAAAGATGCGTGAAGAGTTGACACGCAATCAAACGTCCCTTTGGGCCAAATGAGTTTGGCCCCCTGTCCTAGAATGTTGAATATTGAGCTTATGACATAATCTTCTGAAATCTAGATCCAGCACAAATTTAGCTAAATTCTAGATTCAGCCGATATTCTAGATTTATCTTTTGCAGAAATATAGGATGTAATTTTTTTTTTATTATTTATTTATTTTGGGGGGGGGGGGGGGGGCAGTATGAAAAGCCACGGCCAAAAGTGTAGGTAAAATACATTGACCACCAGTATAGGTAAGATGCATAGGCCACCAGTGTATTTATGATACACATGCCACCACTGCAGTAGGTCAGACAAATATGCCATCAGTGTATTATAGTTAAGATACACAGGCCACCAGAATAGGTAAATTGTGTAGAAATCCCACCGTCTGTGAATCTGATTGAAGCTAACTGGAAAGCTGCAGTGTAATTGTGCATCACTCATGGTAGGAAAACAACAAGGGCAACCCTCAAACGAGTTTAATCTAAATGAAATCTATGTAAACCTACTTTGCTGATTTGGACGGGTATTTTTACAGTTAGAGCAAAATCAACGGTTCTCAACCTGAGGGTATTGACCGATGATGGGTCTCCTGACAATATATAACGCGGGACAATTAAGAACTTCAGAACGTAGAAAGTTTTATTTTGTAAAAATGAAAATTTCATCTCAACGTGTAGGCTCCTTCATTTTCCAACTAAATACCTTTGTGAAACTGACTTATCAAATTTTCTTGTTATCGATAATAGCCAATTCAAACGGTTTGCCTCGGTCTTGCCATGTCTTGGTGAGTATGCTTTCCTGTGTTGAGGAACTTGTTAAAGATTACATCATGAATAGCAAAATGGTAGCAAAACCATTGACGTTGGGACACATTGTAAGTCCAAAAGATTTGTTTTGGTCTGTGGTACACACCAATTTCCCCACATGGGAAAAGCAAAGTGTAGAATATTGGCTCACAGAGCCTATCAAAGGGTAGAACATTGGCTCACAGGTTCTACTCAGGATGGATGTATCTGGTAAGTTCCGCTTTTCTGATGTATTGTAATATCTCGAATTTCTGGCGGTGCACCATCTGTACTATAATAAAGGCAGCAGTTTCTCCTCTGGCAGTGGTAGCGTTGATTCTGGCAGGGTACCCATCATTTACTCTTTTTTTCGAGAATGTCCTGCTATATTCAACTGGCGTTCGGGTTTTCTCGATTTGCCTTTAGAATTTTGTCTTGTTCAAATTTAAGCATGTTGCTGGTATTCTCTAGAACGGATTAATATCTCCAGAAGTTTTTGAAGGTTCTCCCTTAATACACGAATGAGTCACTTGCTTGTTTGATAGTTCATTCTTTCTGTCAAGTCTTGAACCGAATCCAAAATGTACAGTTGGGCATATTTTGGGGTTCACCCTTGATTTTGACTTATAACATATGTAGTGTAATAACTGTGCCCATGGATTTTGCAACAAAAACTATATTTTTCCATAAATTTTTTTTAGGAACAGATCCATTCGACTATATATATATACATATACATATATATATAAATATATATATATATATATATATATATATATATATATATATATATATATATATATATATATAGAGAGAGAGAGAGAGAGAGAGAGAGAGAGAGAGAGAGAGAGAGAGAGAGAGAGAGAGTTTCGAAGATACATCCTACCCATTTCATCAGGATTTTTTTTTTTTTGATGAGCCTATCGAGGCGAATTGTTTGTCTGATGGTTGGAATCAAAAGAAATATAAATTCATTTGCTCGCCAATCTGTCAGCAGTTGTTAGCGTATTTCCACGGGGGCTTGGTTTTCTTTCATTTTCCCCAGTCATTATTTTGGTCGACGAAAACAACGCTATCGTGGTACGTCAGATGTTTCTCATGTTTGCCAGACGAGCCAGTAGCACGGAACAAACAAAATAAATATATACATATTTTTTTTACACTAGTGTCTTTTTTTTTTTCGTCATCTGTATTGTCATGACCTCTTATAGTTGATGTGTTTCATTTAAAGTGTTCCCATAAAAAGTAATGAGCTGTCTGGAGGACATTAAATGGAATAGGAGATTCAAATGCGTACAGTGCGAGGATAAGAATAATTATGAATACTAAATAAAATAACTCATTTATTTAAATTACTATATTCAAACACATGTAAAAATGACGTAAAAACAACTGCGATGCACATAAAGACATGTGCACATGACTTAAACATATGTTACAGGACATAACCACAAGTATGCATGCATATGAGTGTTGAAGAGGCAGAGTCATTCCTTTAGAATATGATAGATTATGACGTACAAAATGTTCCCGTAAGCTCACTGGAGGCAAATCAAAGCAAATATTTTTTTTTAAAAATATAAATTTAAAAAAAATAATTATTTAAAATCTAACTTCATCCTTCCTTAAGTAGAAAGAGCTTTTTATTATTTATTGACGATCTCTAAGTCTTCGGTTGATTGTGATGAGGGGGGTGGGGGAGGAGGGGGAACAGTGTTTTCTTTTTAATAAAAATATAATAAAAATAAAAAACGTATTGTAAAGGGTGGTAAACTCTATGATGTTATTATTTGTTAAGTTTTGAGAAATCCTATGCTAATTTTTTTTTTTTTTTCTAAACCTTTCAGACACTTGAACGTCATCGCTATAAGAGCTAATTCTAAAGCTGGTCAGGGTCAAAGTTGATCCATCAAGGCATTAAGAAAAGTAAACTCCATACAGTGAAGCGCTTAAAATTTTCTTTTGCGTAACGTACAAATAAAGCAAAGCCAGAAATTCAATTTTTTTTTCTAATCCAGTCAAGCTGATAATCAATTAGTATAAAAAAAAAATCGCACTGATATGGATCTACTGAGTGTTGACGAGGCAAATTCATTTCTTAAGAACATTCTAACGATAGACAACGTACCAAATTTTCCCGTCAGCTCATTGGAAGCAAACGATAGGATCGAGTTACTCAATAAAATCATTGTAGCTTTCTACGGCAAGGAACCGTTTCAGAGTCTGACGCTGATGTCTTTTGATGTGGACAAACGCCACAGGAGGTCCTGGGAGGATATTAAAAAAGACATGTTCGCGGGTCAGGGAGGGTTGTGCTACTCTAAGAACACCTTTATGTTTGCTTTGCTGTCAGCACTCGGCTACGATGCCAGGATGGCCCACTCAACGGTGTTCTGTAACGATCTAACACCAGACAACCACTTAGTCGTGTTGATCTACGGTGCTGTTTCACCCGATGATCAATACCTCGTGGAGGTCGGTTGTGGATATCCAGTAATGCGCACCATTTCTTTGGACTTTTCAGAAGAGTCAACGGAATATACAGATTCTTTCCAGACCTTTAAATACGTTATGGAATCCAATGATAGAATCTTATTGAAACTGAAGAAACCAGTTGCATCGTCTACATGCAATATCAAAGAAGACGGATCTGTAGCAAACACTGCCAACACATGGAAACCCTATTATGTCTTTAACCCGTTGCAAAGCTCAAAAAGCCTGGAGGACTTTCATGATTGCTTTGATGCGATATTTACAGACATAAGAAAGCTTCCCTTGCAAACAAGTCCTAGAGCGATACATTGGCCTAATGGAAAATTCCTCGGCATTGTCGAATCGACACTGCTTGTTGAGGACGAGAATGGCAGTTTGGTGAAGAAAGATCTTCGGCTGACCATTCCTCCACGCGCGCCATCCGATGAGGCGTGTGGTCAAGGAGGTGAGAGCATCGTAGTCAGGAATGAAGACGCGTTTAAATCTGCTGAAGTTTCTAAAGATTACCCACTTTGGGATCTTGAGGTTGTCCTGCAGCATTACGCGAGCATATTTCCTCAGTTTTCTAAAGACACGGTGGCCGCTGCCCTCAAAAACTGGAAGATTACGGGAACTTTAACCAAGGTACCTTCTCAATACTAGTAAACAAAAGTTGCATAATTCTTATAGTTTTCGTTTTCTAAGTACCGAATAGGCTTTAGAGTCCTAACGCCTTTGACGGGTTCAAAATATGGTGACGTGATATTTATTTTACTAGAAGTATATATTTACGTCGCCTCTCCAGATCTTATCCTGAAACTACTGTTGTCTCGGCCCTCGGTCGAATCAACAATATCACATGCAAAGATGCTCTTAAACCGCGTCCAAAAAAAAAATGAAGATTGAACAAAACTCATACTAACCTATAACCCTCACAATTTTATTGCCTAAAAATATTCATAAAGTATTGTAACAAACTTCTGCTAACCCCGAATTAACAGGGTATTCTCAGCCCCTTCACTTTTGTCTTCACACGGGACACAAAACTAAGTGTACTTCTGGTTCACAGTACCCTTCGCGCTGACCCGTCTTACGTTAGAACTAAACCATGTTCAAGAAGCCGATGTAGGACCTGTCCCTATGCACTCAAAACAAACAAAATTAGCCTCCCTATAGGTACCTTTTCCATCAAAGAGGGTATTCCATGTGTGAGTCGGAATGTGATATATGTGATTGTGTGCAATAGATATAATTCTAGTTATATAGGCAAAACAAGGAGAAGATTGGCAGATAGGTTCAAAGAACATCTTCGTGATATTAAACAAGGTAAACTTTCTCCAGTCTCTTCACAGTTCAACAGAGAGCCACATAAAGATGCATTAGATGTATCCGTTATGGCCCTAATCTCCTGTACAAACAAACCAGGGAGTGTTAAAATGGAAAACAAATTTATTCAGCTTTTCGGCAACATATCTACATATGGTATTAATCAAATACTCTCCTAACAATGTTTCCAAATTTCCCTATATTTCTTTTATCCTCCCCTTCTTCCTTAGATTTTATGTACCGTATCCCTAAATATTTTGGTATGATACGTTTAACTACGTTATTTATTTTTTTTACTGTACCCATATTTATATTATTGCATTTCCTCTATCCTACTTCCAGCAACAAGAAAGGAGATCTCTAATTTTTTTTTAATACTGTGCTCTGTTGTTGTTTTTGTGTGGTACCCGGTACCTCTTTTTGTCCCGTGTGCTGAAAAGAAGGATCTAAGGCCGAAAAGTTCACATCTCATTGTCACGTCTTTTGATTGTCCCGTGTGCTGAAAAGAAGGATCTAAGGCCGAAACGTTCACATCTTACTGTCCCGTATTTTGATTTGTCCCGTGTGCTGAAAAGAAGGCTCTAAGGCCGAAACGTTCACATCTTACTGTCCCGTCTTTTGATTTGTCTCGTGTGCTGAAAAGAAGGATCTAAGGCCGAAACGTTCACATCTCATTGTCCCGTCTTTTGATTTGTCCCGTGTGCTGAAAAGAAGGCTCTAAGGCCGAAACGTTCACATCTTACTGTCCCGTCTTTTGATTTGTCCCGTGTGCTGAAAAGAAGGATCTAAGGCCGAAACGTTCACATCTTACTGTCCCGTCTTTTGATTTGTCCCGTGTGCTGAAAAGAAGGCTCTAAGGCTGAAACGTTCACATCTTACTGTCCCGTCTTTTGGTTTGTCCCGTGTGCTGAGAAGAAGGCTCTAAGGCCGAAACGTTCACATCTTACTGTCCCGTCTTTTGGTTTGTTCCGTGAGATGAGAAGAAGGATCTAAGGCCGAAACGTTCACATCTTACTGTCCCGTCTTTTGATTTGTCCCGTGTGCTGAAAAGAAGGATCTAAGGCCGAAACGTTCACATCTTACTGTCCCGTCTTTTGATTTGTCCCGTGTGCTGAAAAGAAGGATCTAAGGCCGAAACGTTCACATCTTACTGTCCCGTCTTTTGATTTGTCCCGTGTGCTGAAAAGAAGGATCTAAGGCCGAAACGTTCACATCTTACTGTCCCGTCTTTTGATTTGTCCCGTGTGCTGAAAAGAAGGATCTAAGGCCGAAACGTTCACATCTTACTGTCCCGTCTTTTGATTTGTCCCGTGTGCTGAAAAGAAGGATCTAAGGCCGAAACGTTCACATCTTACTGTCCCGTCTTTTGATTTGTCCCGTGTGCTGAAAAGAAGGATCTAAGGCCGAAACGTTCACATCTTACTGTCCCGTCTTTTGATTTGTCCCGTGTGCTGAAAAGAAGGATCTAAGGCCGAAACGTTCACATCTTACTGTCCCGTCTTTTGATTTGTCCCGTGTGCTGAAAAGAAGGATCTAAGGCCGAAACGTTCACATCTTACTGTCCCGTCTTTTGATTTGTCCCGTGTGCTGAAAAGAAGGATCTAAGGCCGAAACGTTCACATCTTACTGTCCCGTCTTTTGATTTGTCCCGTGTGCTGAAAAGAAGGATCTAAGGCCGAAACGTTCACATCTTACTGTCCCGTCTTTTGATTTGTCCCGTGTGCTGAAAAGAAGGATCTAAGGCCGAAACGTTCACATCTTACTGTCCCGTCTTTTGATTTGTCCCGTGTGCTGAAAAGAAGGATCTAAGGCCGAAACGTTCACATCTTACTGTCCCGTCTTTTGATTTGTCCCGTGTGCTGAAAAGAAGGATCTAAGGCCGAAACGTTCACATCTTACTGTCCCGTCTTTTGATTTGTCCCGTGTGCTGAAAAGAAGGATCTAAGGCCGAAACGTTCACATCTTACTGTCCCGTCTTTTGATTTGTCCCGTGTGCTGAAAAGAAGGATCTAAGGCCGAAACGTTCACATCTTACTGTCCCGTCTTTTGATTTTTCCCGTGTGCTGAGAAGAAGGATCTAAGGCCGAAACGTTCACATCTTACTGTCCCGTCTTTTGATTTGTCCCGTGTGCTGAATAGAAGGAGCTAAGGCCGAAACGTTCACATCTTACTGTCCCGTCTTTTGATTTGTCCCGTGTGCTGAAAAGATGGATCTAATGCCGAAACGTTCACATCTTACTGTCCCGTCTTTTGATTTGTCCCGTGTGCTGAAAAGAAGGATCTTGAATGAAATCCTTCAATTATGATCTATTTAATCTCAATCAGTAGGCCTATGCCGGATGATTTTGGAAATGAAATAGAAATAAATATAATAATTAAAAATTATAATAACGTGTTATGCAGTTTATTATATATTAACGCTTTTTTTGACAGTAAATTTAAGACTGGGCTACCTAATGGATCGTTTGTATCAGTGTTTGTAGGTTTCAAATGGAGAGTAAATTTAAGACTTCCAAGCTACATAGCGGGAGATGTGCATTGTATGTCAGAGTTTATAATCACAATAAATAAGACCATACTATGCGCAATGGGTTATGTGTACTTTAGGTCAGAGTTCGTTATCACACTAAACCCAAAACGAGGCTACAGATTGTGTGCACATGAGAGTTCATAATGAACATCCTTGAAACACGATAAAGTCATTCATAAAAAAAAATTATCCACGATCTTTGACAAAATAAACCAACACACACAAAAAATTAGCTTCAAAAAAATGTTGTTTGTACATTTTAAAAAAAAAATAAAAAAATTCAAGTAATACGTTTGTGACTTGTGTTTTGTCATCTATCCCAATACTTTGAGATCAGTGACTGTAGACATCTATCCCAATACTTTGAGATCAGTGACTGTAGACATCTATCCCAATACTTTTAGATCAGTGACTGTAGACATCTATCCCAATACTTTGAGATCAGTGACTGTAGACATCTATCCCAATACTTTTAGATCAGTGACTGTAGACATCTATCCCAATACTTTTAGATCAGTGACTGTAGACATCTATCCCAATACTTTTAGATCAGTGACTGTAGACATCTATCCCAATACTTTTAGATCAGTGACTGTAGACATCTATCCCAATACTTTTAGATCAGTGACTGTAGACATCTATCCCAATACTTTTAGATCAGTGACTGTAGACATCTATCCCAATACTTTTAGATCAGTGACTGTAGACATCTATCCCAATACTTTTAGATCAGTGACTGTAGACATCTATCCCAATACTTTTAGATCAGTGACTGTAGACATCTATCCCAATACTTTTAGATCAGTGACTGTAGACATCTATCCCAATACTTTTAGATCAGTGACTGTAGACATCTAAGTCACACAAAATAAGCTTTCTAATGTTCTTGGGTGACGAAAATCAAATTTAATTTCTAAAAAAATTAATTAAAAATAAATAACTTACCTTGAAATAATAAATCTTCTTTCAAACATTAGATTTTTTACCTAGCTGAACAACATTATTTATTACAAAAAAACTTATATAAGCATTATGATAAGACGACAACAGTGTATAAATCAGAGGTTGTTGGAAGAGATGTAAATCGTTTAATACAACGTCAGGGTGTTGCAGTTTAGCTTTCAAGCATAATTTTGAGCGTTCGTCAGATGATCAATCCTCTAAACAATGAGCCATCAACTAAACAGCTGGCAGAAACTTGATGCCGACTCGACAGAGACCGGAACCCACGCGTCCATTGTAGTTTCCTCCGGATATGACCTTGTTGATTCCAAGGTAAAGGTCATAGTTGACAGGTCCCTCGTAGTCGGACTGTCCGTTTAAGGCATACCAGCCCGGGCTTGAGAAATAGTTCGTCTTGGTGGGATCGTGGTCAGCAGTCCAAACCAGGTGCTCATCTCCGGCTACTAAGGTCAGGTGATTACTGGGCACATAATGTAGAACAATAATATGATGTTAACTAAAAGTTGCCAGTTTAAATAAAAAAAATAAACAATAGCACACATAAATTAAAACATATTCATCCTCCATATGGATTTGGGCAATTTTAGAGTTTTATTGCCTCCAAGTCTTACGGTTGTCTTCTTCTCCTATTGACATCACGAAGTTTTTCATTGCTTGTTATAGGCTCCTTAGTCAAAATATGTTTGCAGCTGCTTTCAAGCAATGGTCTAACCATTAGTTCAACTAAATCTTAGCCTCATGGCCAATTTTTAACCACGTCAACGTAAAAAAAACTATAAAAAAAACAAAAAAAAAACAAAAAAACAACAACAAAAAACAACAACACCATAACCTCATTGCACAGTTTACACTGCTAACGTACCTTTTTTTCAAAACGATTTACACCGTTTTCTCTGAATGTTTTTGAGATCATACAATTGTTTATAAATCGCAATCGCCTTACTCCGTGAGTCGTTTACTCACCTATACAAATCTGGAATGTTAAAAGCCTGGCCACTGCCACCATTGTCACTGAGGTAGCCCAAGAGTGACCTGGTGTTGCCGTGAACTTCCGCGTCTCTGCTCTGTGACAGGGTGTCACCAGCTGGAAAAAAAAAAAAAAAAGAATAAAGGTAATAATTTGACACATAGACTCGTTGCCGATGACAACACTTTATTTCAACATTTCAGCCCCGCCCGCAATCCTGGGAAATAGTTTTTTTCCTCCTTTTTTTTTCATTGGGAAGATGAAGGGCACATGATGCCATGGATTTCACGAAATAAAATTTCTAAAGGAGATTCTTTAGAAAAAAAAATAAGAAAAAAACCAGCTCGCATGTGCGTTTGGTGCGTACTATTGACTTTTGTGCTTCTAAAATTGGTTGTTGGAAAAAAAATGCGGTGTAAAAGCGTTCGTTATATAGAATATAAGGGGGGGGGGGGAGGGGCTGTTGCAAGCCATGACCAAAAAAAAAAAAAAAAAAAAAAAA
>CAXITT010000001.1:2463454-2494271 GCA_964033795.1 Lymnaea stagnalis | reverse complement strand
AGAGAGAGAGAGAGAGAGAGAGAGAGAGAGAGAGAGAGAGAGAGAGAGAGAGAGAGAGAGAGTTTCGAAGATACATCCTACCCATTTCATCAGGATTTATTTTTTTTTGATGAGCCTATCAAGGCGAATTGTTTCTCTGATGGTTGGAATCAAAAGGAATATAAATTCATTTGCTCGCCAATCTGTCAACAGTTGTCAGCGTATTTCCGCAGGCGCTTGGTATTCTTTCATTTTCCCCAGTCATTATTTTGGTCGACGAAAACAACGCTATCGTCGTACGTCAGATGTTTCTCATGTTTGCCAGACGCGCCAGTAGCACGGAACAAACAAAATAAATATATACATATTTTTGTTACACTAGTGTCTTTTTTTTTTCGTCATCTGTATTGTCATGGGATGACCTCTTATAGTTAATGTGTTGCATTTAAAGTGTTCCCATAAAAAGTAATGAGCTGTCTGGAGGACATTAAATGGAATAGGAGATTCCATTGCATACAGTGCGAGGATAAGAATAATTATGAATATTAATAAAATAACTCATTTTAAATTACTATATTTAAACACATGTAAACATGACGTAAAAACAACTGCGATGCACATAAACACAACTGCACATGACTTAAACATATGTTACAGGACATAACTACAAGTATACATACATAATATGAGTGTTGAAAAGGCAGAGTCATTTCTTGAGACTATTCTAATGATAGACAACGTACCAAATGTTCCCGTCAGCTCACTGGAAGCAAACGAAAGGATTGAGTTACTCAATAAAATCGTTGTAGCTTTCTACGCCAAGGAACCGTTTCAGAGTCTGACGCTGATGTCTTTTGATGTTGACAAACGCCACAGGAGGTCCTGGGAGGATATTAAAAAGGACATGTTCGCGGGTCAGGGAGGGTTGTGCTACTCTAAGAACACCTTAATGTTTGCTTTGCTGTCAGCACTCGGCTACGATGCCAGGATGGCCCACTCAACGGTGTTCTGTAACGATCTAACACCAGACAACCACTTAGTCGTGTTGATCTACGTGCTGTTTCACCCGATGATCAATACCTCGTGGAGGTCGGTTGTGGATATCCAGTAATGCGCTCCATTTCTTTGGACTTTTCCGAAGAGTCGCCGGAACATACAGATTCTTTCCAGACCTTTAAATACGTTAAGGAATCCAATGATAGAATTTTGTTGAAACTAAAGAAACCAGTTGCATCGTCTACAAGCAATATCAAAGAAGACGGATCTGTAGCAAACACTGCCTACACATGGAAACCCTATTATATTTTAAACCTTTGCAAAGCTCAACAAGACTGGAAGACTTTTATGATTTCTTTGATGATATATTTACCGACATAAGAAAGCTTCCCTTGCAAACAAGTCCTAGAGCGATAAATTGGCCTAATGGAAAATTCCTCGGCATTGTCGAATCGACACTGCTTGTTGAGGACGAGAACGGCAGTTTGGTGAAGACAGATCTTCGGCTGACCATTCCTCCACAAGCGCGACCCGATGAGGCGTGTGATGAAGGAGGTGAGAGTATCGTAGTGAGGAATGAAGACGCGTTTCAATCTGCTGAAGTTTCTGAAGATGACCCACTTTGGGATCTTGAGGTTGTCAGGCAGCATTACGCGAGCATATTTCCTCAGTTTTCTAAAGACGCGGTGGCCGCTGCACTCAAAAACTGGAAGATTACGAGAACTGTAACAAAGGTACCTCTTCAATACTAGGAATTTTTTGTGTACATGATTCTTATCTATCATATTGCACCCATAAACCTCATACAGGCAACAAGGAGAAATTACTCGTAGTTTTTAGTTATCAAATATGATCTCTATTGACCTTGTTTCCAACTAAATAAATTCTATGGTCTGTATTATTTAGAATTATGTCTTGAAGAAAGAAAACAATGTGTAAGCCCGTTCGAGAAATGTCTTTGAAACAGGCTATACATATATTAAGCGATAGGAAGCGAGGAGAGAGATATTATTTTTGCTGACTATAGAGATTTGCTTTTGGAGACAGAGATTTGTTTACATTTTGCTGTGTGTGTTTAGATTCCCTTTCATCTTTGAACCTTTTTACAACAATGTATCTTCTCCAACGTTGTACTGGTACAAGCCAATCGTCAATAGCTTTAATTTTATTTCTTTTTGATTTTGAACTTTATTATTAACTTAATAAAATTTGTTATTTGTAATTAGCCCTAGTTTGAGTATTATTCTCTTTGTTATTGTATTTAACATATGATATATTGTGTTGTGTAATGTTTTAGAACCAGCCACATACTTAAATAAGAGATTAATTTCTCCATACTGGTACCAGTGCCTATCATCAAACCTTACTTAATTTTCCCAGTATGTACACACATTTGAATAACCTAGACTAAGCTAAAATCTATTACTTCTATTCATTTCTATACTGCCCTGGAGTTAACTGTTCTCTAAGTACCACTGAATAATATTTTGATATGTGATCCCAAATGGGTTGGGATCCCATCATAATCTTCATCCCAACGGGATCAGGATCCCACCAGAAAACGGGATCCCACTGGGATCGAGATCCTAACCTTGAGTGGATCCACCGGGATCGGGATCACACCGGGAAACGGGACTGCGCCTAGATTGGGGTCCCAATGGGATCGGGTGTCACACCAAGATGGGGTCCTAATGCAATTCCGGGCCACGCCGGGTTTATAGGCTAGACATAAATATATATAAAAAGTGACAATTTGTGGCGGTGTTTGTTTGTCTGTTTCCTCCACAAAGACTTTTACATGGATTGAATGATGCGATACATCCGGCACACATACAAATACCAATGGGTACTGAACTCATAACATCCATCCCTCTGGGGCCCGGGGTGCCATTTCATTTTTTTTCTTATCTAAGCTATATTTCTAGGTTTAGAACTCTTCCTGACTGGAGGGAACTTGACCAAACTTCTTAAACATACACTTGATTATCCATATTCAAATACCGAAGAGTACTGACCTCATAATATCCATGCCTCTGGGGCTGGGGGCCCTATTTCATTTTTCCTTATTTAAGCTATATAAATATCAATAAACAACACTGTAGAGCAGCGGTTCTCAACCTTTGGGTCGCGAACCCTTTGGGGGTCGCGGGACCCTTTTCCAGGGGTTGCCTAAGACCATCTGAAAACACATATCCTTACGGCTATGAATTAGCAACGAAAATAATTGTGTGGCTGGGGGTCGCCACGACACGAGGAACTGTATTAGAGGGTCGCGGCACTAGGAAGGTTGAGAACCACTGCTTTAGAGTCTATGTGAATTCATGGATCTACACCAATATTATAGGCCTACATGAATAGATGAATCTTGACCAAACTTAGTACACGTGCGCTTGATTATCCATATTCAAAGGCCGAAAGGTACTGAACTCATAATATCCATCATAATTTAATTATATATAAGCTATATAAATATCAATAGGCTAAGACAACACTATAGTTTCTATATAGGCAGTGGCGGCGCAAATAGTGATCTGCATTAAGTTGAACATGTTGAATCAGCATCAGTTCCACTTGTGACGTTGCAGAATTTGTGTCTAAAATTTCTAATGTCTCAGCCTATCATTTCCCATCTATTTTGACAAATATCTCTTGTATTTCTTTGGTCAATGCTGATAAATGTTTAGTATATGCACCAGACGTCCTGACATTTTTGACCTCCTATTTTCAGAATCTTGAAAACTGGAGAAAAAAATATAATCTTTAACCATTTTAACCAAAAAATTTTTTTGTTATCCGAAGTTCATTACCTGGTGGAAACCCACACAAAAATGTCATAATCCTTCAACTCTTTAAATGCTAATCAAAAATTAAAATAAAAATTACAATGATTCATTTTCTAATCACTTGACAATGTTGAAGACCAAAGGCGTGTGTTTCTATGCTAGCTAAAAATATGTCGCTAATAATATAAGGAAAATATTATACCGTACCATATAAACCAAATAAATTCGGCAATTACCATATTGAAACGGAATAAACCACACAAAAAAAAAGAACTGAATAATGGTAGATCTAGTTGAACACTAGTTTATAAGTTTGCACACTTATCAGTACAAACTGTGCAGTATTAAAATGTAGGCCTACCCAAAATGTAACTTATGGTAATTATGGCAAAATAAATGGATCCAACTATGTATGCCTGTAACAAAAACTGTTTTTAATACATCTTGTCCAATGGGATGGCTCTAATACATCAGGTTGCAGGTGTTCAATTTCATCTTATATGCAGCTCCATCTTCCACCAGATGTACCCTGATAAATGCAGGGCATGCAGTCTAGAATTTTCTGGAACACACACACACACACACAAAAGGGGAAGACTGATCAGTGTTTCTTTCAGATATCTTCCCCCGGGGGGCACTTAAAATTTTCGGGGGGTATGGCTGTAACAGTTGCCAGTGGCCAGAGACGTAGCTAAAGGGGGCAGATGGGGCGCATATGGCCTGGGGAACCAGACTGGCGGGGAGGGAGCAAAATGGGCTTTGATGGCATTTAATGGTTGAAAATAATCAGTTTCATAGTTGGGTTGGAGGGCGTAAAAATGAATCGTGTCCCATGACACCAAACACTGTAGATACGCACCTGCTAGTGGCGTCGAAATAAGGTGGATGCATGGTGTGGTCCACCAAAGTATCACTATTTATTTATATGCAGGTGTGGCATCTTCGGACAACTGCAGAGTTTGTATCGGGAAAGGGAAGACAGCAAAACTATTTGCCCGCCCATGGCGACACTAATAGCAGCTGCGTCACTATCGATACCGAAATCGGGGATCATTTTCATCGGGAAGTATGGCGGAAATTGAGGGATATTGATCGGAAAAGGGGTCTTGGGAGTTTGTGCCCCAGGAAAATTTTTTATTATATCAAAGTCAAGAGGTGTATTTTTGAGTATATTTGAATTCAATGTTTAATTTTTCTTTTCTAACGCGAGAGGGCATTTTTAAGGTTTTGAGGGAGGCATTATGGCGCCCAGTGCCATAGATAAACTGGATTCACTCAATCTGTGGCGTGTCCCAAAATAATCATTTGGCACAAGCTTATAATCAACCTCATACTGTACCATTGATCAGTGGGAATGAATGGGTGCAGAAAATTAGGGTGCTTAAGACAGTCGGGCAAATTCAAAATGCAGAGGTGCATTTTGGTGCGTACTTGAAATTGTGACTCTGTCAGACAATTTTGAGATTACATTTCAAACTTTCGCGTGGGGAGTGCCAAAATAGCCATAATAATGATCAAAGACATCTTCAATTCGGCTTCAGTGAGACGTAAACTAAATTCATTCTACTTGTGTCACCCTTGAACTATACACTCAGATACATAAACTTATAACTAAAATTTGGCAAGAAGAGAAAATTTGAATAGAATGGGAAACATCATCAATTACCCCATTAAACAAGAAAGGCTCCAAACTTAAGTGCACAAACTACAGGGGAATCTCCTTATTTAATTTTCATACAAAATACTGACGAAACTAATTGCCAAAAGACTAAAACCGTACACTGAAGAAATACTAGATGATTACCAATGTCGATTCAGGCAAAACAAACCAACGACTGATCAGATTTAGAGAAATGTTATGAATATGATATACCAGTACATCAACTCTATGTGGAATATAAAATTGCCTGTGACAGCACCACAAGAAAATATCTGTATGAGACTCTGCAGGAGTTTGTCATACCCAACAAACTGACAAGACTGATACATGTAATATTGAACAACTCAAAAAAATAAAATCAAGGTTCTAGGCGAATATTCAAGGGAATTTCAGATTAGACGAGACCTAAGACAAGGAGACTCACTGTCTTGTATGCTATTTAACCTAACATTAGAGAGAATTATAATTCCTTAGTATAATAAATATAAATATTGACACCCGCGGAACAAAAACAGGATACTTTCTGAGGGAAACCCAAGACCCACAACCAATGGACACTCTCTACAATCAACCCCTTCGGTATCTTGCATATGCTGATGACATAACACTGCGAGGAGAAAGTATTAAAAACGTATCAAAATCATTTATTGAATTAGAAGACGCATCACTACCAGCAGGGCTGGAAGTTAACAAAAAAATACATGACTATAATAAGAGTGCAATAGACAGATTAAGCCAATAAAATTAGAAATCACACGTTTAAAAAAGTAAATCAATTCAAATACCTAGGATCTTTATTAAATGAAAGAAACAAATACTAGCAGAAATAAAATTAAGAATATCAGCCGGAAACAGGGCATACTTCAGTAGTCAGAAAATACTCAAAAAAAACAACAACATTACACTAGAAACAAAGAAAACTATTATTTATAAAAATGTAATCAGACATGCATTTGTGACATACGCAAGAGAAACTTGGACCCTAACGAAAACGGCATAAAACCAATTAAATACATGGGAGAGGAAAGTTCTCAGGAAAATTTATGGACCAAAGAAAGGATGAATTTGGATGGAGAATACGAACTAACCAGGCATTATACAGTCTATATAAGGATCCACGATAATAGAAATAACGAAGGCCAGGCTACGCTGGGCAGGACACTTAGAGAAAATACCATATGACAGAGGAGCGTGGAGGGTGAACCCCCCCCCCCCGAGATCTGCCTGAAAGAAACCCTGCATGCATGTCAATGCATGCACTTTTTTTCTCATTTGTTCTAATTTTTAACGTGCATATGATGATACGTCTTCTTCTTTCAAATCATTGTGCATCATCATTATTTAGTGTTGACCAGCAACTATCACCATCCTTAAACAATAGAATAACTTTTGGTTGCACATCTCTAATCTGATTTTTTTTTTACAAGTCTACAGTAAGAGTATCAAAACAGTCTGTCCTTTTCAACTCAGTTGATATCCCATAAAGTTATACCTTTGATTGGTTCAATGTAAACATTTAAAGTAATAAAAATCATAATTAAAATTTTCCCCTGATTTCTTTATTGCCGAACCAAAACTAAATTTGAGGTTCCCCTTTGCTTTCACTTTCACATTTCCAAACTTGCCTGACTGGACATTTAACAGTAAGAAAACAAAGCGCACTCGACCATCTAACTATCTCCCCCCCTACTCATGCATAACTGGAAATTTAACACAAATAGCAAACTCCAACTTCCCCTGTGCAGTTGTAGATCAACAGGGTGATAAGTATCCACATGATAAGTATCCACATTCTAGTGTCGTAACACCTGCATGGACATATTCTAACGATTAAATACACCACATCTTATCGCACACACTGACTCTTCGTGCTTGCTTTTTACATATTCCAATAATAAGATATGTAACGGCATGTTCTCTAACCATATGATCCTTCTCTGGTCAAAACAATAAGAACGTTTTCGATTTAAATGCAATTCATTAAACGTTCATTTTAAGGGTCTAGGCGCTAAAATTCCATATTTTTGCTTTTGAAACAAATAACCGGTTGTTGATTATTACAAAAAGTTAATGGAATTAATTCATCATTACTTATTATTATTAATATTTATTTTTTTGTAAATGAAATATTTATTATTATTATTTATTTTAAAAAAAAAACAACAACAACAAATACATGCAAATGCAAAATAGAATAGAAGTGTTAAAAAGTTAGGCCAATCGCTTCGCGTGTCAGTAGGGAGGTCAGCGGATGTATATAAACCAGGCCTGCACAACATACGGCCCACAGGCCTCATGCGGCCCGCCAGTACCCACTTTGTGGCCCGCGAAGTAACAAAATAATCATTTGTCGTATTATTTTCTTAATAGCTTTTACCCCTGCCCCATTTTCTTTTGGCCCGCACAAGTCCTGTAATTAATTTTTTTGGCCCGCACAAGTTTTTCATAAAGCATTACATTTTGAGTTTTGCAGGCCTGAATATAAACAATGGAGACTGAAATTGAAATATAGTTGGTGGGTTTTGTTGGGAATGGAATGAGCGATTGAGAGACAGGGAATGGAATCAGAAATCCTAGTCGCGTAATTCTGCTATATTTTACACTGCTGTGGGAACACCGAACACGTTTCCGTAGATACAGATGGCATTCATAGCAGTCGCTCAACAATAATGCAGCCGTTGGGAACTACTTAGCGCTGCACTACTGCTAGTGCTAGTACCAAACTGAGCGACAGCTCTAACAATAGACAGACTTCATCTGCCACTAATAGTCTAAATAATAGGTCATCTGACCGTGCTATGTAGAAAAGTTGAGAGCATATATCGCATCGTTTGCCGAAAAAAAATAAACATTCCTTTTTACTGTTATACTCGTTTTGCTCAAGGTGTTGGGGGGGGGGGGGCACTTGGCTTATTTAATAATTTTATGGTTGGAGGTCGCCACAACACGAGGAACTGTAAATCTCGCGGCATTAGGAAGGTTGAGAACATCTGACCGTGCTATGTAGAAAAGTTGAGAGCATATATCGCATCGTTTGCCGAAAAAAAATAAACATTCCTTTTTACTGTTATACTCGTTTTGCTCAAGGTGTTGGGGGGGGGGGGCCCTTGGCTTAATTAATAATTTTATGGTTGGAGGTCGCCACAACACGAGGAACTGTAAATCTCGCGGCATTAGGAAGGTTGAGAACCACTGCCATTATGGATTAATATGTAGTATTACAGAAAACTGAGTTTCATGGTACCTATAATACCTGAGGCGATTTCGAGCTCAAATTAATGTTTTAAAAATTAATTAAATTAAGATTTTTTCAGAATTAAAAAAAAAATTTAGAGGTAAGGAAAGTTTGACGTCACAATTTTTTGACCCTCCCCTTCCCCCTGTCACAAAGTGTCGCATAATCTAAACTCACCCCCTTCACCACCCACTGAGCGTGACGTAATTTGTGAACGACTCCAAATGTGAACAGTTACTTATAAAATAGTTTTATATAGATAGTTAACATGATCAAACCTGGATAAACCACTACAAGGGAAAAAACGGCAGAGTCCATTTCGACACCACTCTCTACTATAATGAAATAAATCATGTTACATTCAATATTGAATTACTTTATCTATTTTAGAATTCAAGGAAATAGACACTCTTGTGAAATGCATTTTGCAAATTACATTTATTTACACATTTCAATGTGCATGGTTTTGAACTTTAAAAATGGAATATATCCAAACAACAATAAATATGTGACTCTGCCATTTTTTCCCCTTGTGGTCATTCTATTTATAGATCGCTGAGACGTAAATAAACATGAACAGAGTTCACCAAAAATAAAAAGCTAAAAAAAACGCGCCATAACAACCTCATTTTATTCATGTACCGGTAGGCTGATCTGTCGATATCAAAATAAAAAAATAAAAAAAATGTCAAGACGTGAAAGTAAGGAGAAGCAGTAAGTAGCACTTAATTCCGAATGTAATAATTATTATTATACATGTAATCTACTAAGAATTAATTGGTATGAGAGTCTCATGAGAGATTTCTGATTACCATTTTTTAATTTTTATAAATCATTAGACTTAATATAAACAAAAATATGAAATTTTAGTAACAATATTGTGACTAAACAGGGGGGGGGGGGGGGCTCACTCATACCCATATATAAGAAAGCAGGATGAGTACTGGAACTTAAAGTTTTTTTATAAATCATTAGACTTAATATAAACAAAAATATGAAATTTTAGTAACAATATTGTGACTAAACAGGGGGGGGGGGGGAGCTCACTCATACTCATATATAAGAAAGCAGGATGAGTACTGGGACTTAAAGTTTAAGTTACAATTGACCAAACACAGGGGAGGTGTGGGTGAAAAATCTAAAAAAAAAGTAGTTGGTTTCTAATGGGAATTTTTTAAAATCTACTCCTTATTTGATATTGTAATTGAGGTACAAAACAGGTTTTAAAAAAAATCAATTGGTTGTAACCCCAAAAAACCTCCCCGATTCTAATTTTTTTTAGTGTTTTTAAAAGACTTAAAGGGGGGGGGGGGTTTAAGCAATTTGAAGTCATTTGAAAAGCGGAATATTATAGTAAAGAATTGCACTTAAATCCCTAAATTACAGATATTTTTAACATTATTTTTTTTTACAACATTTTTACCCCCTTTGTATGGGGGGGGGGGGGGCTTAAGCAATGTGAAGTCACTTGAAAAGCGGAATATTATAGTAAAGAATTGCACTTAAATCCCTAAATTACAGATATTTTTAACATTATTCTTTTATACAACAGTTTTACCCCCTTTGTAGATGTGTATATTTGTACATGCGCCTTCAACTGTAAGTGTAAGTAATTCTATATTAAAAATGTATTTAAAAAAAAAATATTGTTTCTCTATTTTTAATATTATTATTAATAATTCAACTTTTTGATTCGAAAATCTTTTTCAGGTAAAGTTTATATTACTTTGATACTCAAGATTGCTTTCTTGGAGCAAATTTGAAATAAGCATTCGGCTCATTCAGGTAAGTGTTTCGTACAGTGTGTTATTTTAATTTATAGTTAGATTTCCTTTCAATTAGGCACTTTGATGAACATTTTAAAAAATTACCTTTGAACCACTTGAGTTTGAGCTAGAAAGTTGATCTTGGATTTTTTGTAATCAACTTTCCAGGGCCAGGCTCTATTTACTATTTATTATACTCTATTATACTTATACTATACTCCGGAGTTGGAGTCCCGTAAGGCGCAAACAATGTCAATTCCTGCAACCGTACCCATCCCTGGTCGTCTTGACGTAGAGTCTTGCCACTGGATATGGTGGGCTCGGACAAGAGAGTGAGGTTGACGCTGCGCAACTCTTCCTCACTTTAAACAAAAGTCACCCGCGCAAGTCATCAGTCACCAGACCACTCGATGGTCATCGTCGATCCTCGACGGACGAACAACAACTATACTTATACACTATACAGTACAGTGTGACTAACTATACAGTACATCAGTATACACTATACTATACAGCTGTAGTATTTTTATATTTTAAATTTTTTTTTGAAATTTTCATCATAGTGCGCATTAAATAATTCACAGCATGCTTCAAATTAAATAAGTAAAGTGCGATAATAGGTTTGATAGTGATTAATAGGATTCGTACTGGCTAGATATCTAGTCTTTCTTGTGTTGTGTGTTAATTTGGAGAGATGGCGCAGCGTTTTATATGAAAGGTCACGGAACGTGTCAACCAAGATGGTGGTGAGTAAAAACAAAAAGTAGTGCTTAGCCACGTGTTATAAAAAATGGAGAATGTGTTTCTTCAACTACTTACCTAAAGATATGAGATACCAAAATAAGAAACAAAGAAATCCTCTGGGGATGTTAGATCCCTCCCCAGAACCCCTCCCCATTTAACAAACATAATAAAATAAGAAAACAATAACTTGCATTCTGAGAATACAAATATTGAAATATTCTTAGTATGACTGTAGATGGAAATGGGCCTGTGGGAACCTCAGTGACCTATTTACTGTGGAACCTATCACCGGCCTTACCGTAAAGCCTAAATTAACCATATTTTTAAAAATAGTGTGTTGCAAAAAAATGTGAAATAAAAACAAAAGAAATTAATTGGAAAAAGCGAAAGTTCATCAAATTTAAAAAAAAAGTTTAAAACTATACAAAAAAAAGCACATTTTTTATAAAATGTTTTAAGTGGTTAAAGGCCACTACCCCTAAACCTGTTACTCTAAATCTATCCCTTAACCTAACCTGAACCCTAAACCTGACCTGACCCCTAAACTTATCCCTAAATTGGTTTTTGACCCTATCAGAACCAGGGTTTTGACCCTATCTTTAACCAGATTTTTTACCCTAAACCTACCTGGGGTATCGACCCTAAACCTAACCAGGGTATTGACCCTAAACATAACAGAAACGTATGGCAACAAACGAAGTTAACAAGAAGAAAAATTATAATTTGTTATTTTACTCACTCTTTATGAATCAGAATCTCGTAAATGGGGAGGATATACAATTTTTATTACATTTATAAATGCTCTCATTAGATCTTTACTCCAAACGAGCGTCACCTCATATGTTAAGTGTTGAAATATTCCTTCGCCGCCACTTATACTTATTCCAATGAATAAACGTTAATTTTTCAAGAAATATTTTATAATTCATTATTTATAAAAAAAAATAATCATTAAATTTTGGCATTGATATGAAAATAAACTTAGAAAACCACCAAAAAACCAATATTTAACTAAACATTCATGCGACGTATTAATACAAATACACACAAAAAATAATTCTCCAAAATAAACAAAGGGGAATGACTCCTGCAATAAATACGCATATAAAATTACGCCAAAATCTCTCCAAATCAGCCCTTATAACCATTGCTGTCAATTTAAGTTTTTCTATTAAGATTTGAAATTTACATGTAATTTCACTTGTCGGATTGTCGCTATATAATATATTAATTTATGCTAATGACAATTAAGCTATTGATGTGCCATAAAATTAAAGCCTAAAATAATTTTGTTTGATCATAATCAGAATGAGATTTGAATCCAGGTTCTTTTTTTAAATACATATGTAATCTCTACAATTAGATCTTTAAATAATTCATTTTTTGTAATTATTTTATTAGTGTTTCGTGTCTGTATTATTACAATGTGTCATTTGTATGTGAAAAATATTAGCTAACATTATTCTTTTTTCATACAGGTAGACATCGAAGACAACGTCTTACTGTTGACTATGTACTGGATCAACTTGATGATTCTGAATTTGATTTGTTAGAGTCAGATGACTCGAGTGATGAAATGTGCATCCCCATTAATGAGGCGCATGATAATGATGAGCCACATCAAAGTACTGATTACGATCATGTTGTAAGGGACGAAGATGACAATGCTGGTGTCGGCCTGTCAACGCCCAGAGCAACCTCCTCCATAAAATGGTGCTCTCCAAGAGAACCATTTAATCCAAATTCCACATGGAAAGTTAAACTTGATCTTGGAAGTGGATTTTCATCCTCTTGCCAATATTTTCTGGAATATTTCAAGGCTGGAACATTTGAAAAGTTTAAGGAGCAACTAAATATAGATCTATACCATCTTATGAAAACTAGGAAAAATTTAAATACTACTGCAGAAGATTTGCAAAAATTGTTTGAAATCACTGTTATGGGAAACTTACAATTTCAAAGGATTGGAATGTTTTGGCAAAAAGCCGTCAGTTAGTTCCATTTCTGAAATCAAGCCTTTTAATTGCCGTATGCTTCTTCGAAGCAGCATACACATTTTTTCTGGAGAGAAACCTCAGCCAAATGATCAGCAAAATAAGTTTTGGAAAATTCAATTGCTCGTTGAGGCAATAAGAGTTTGTTGCTTACAGCTGCCACAAGAAGAATTGAATTCAGTCGACGAGCAGATATTATCATTAATATCATTCACAGGCAAAGTGCCAGGAAAACAATTTATCAAAGGCAAACCAACTCCAGTAGGAGTAGAAAAATTTGTTATCAGTGACAAATCTTGGCAAGCCATAGAATTTCAAATTTATCAAGGAGCAGGAACTGTATAAAAATAACATTTGGGACTTGGCGCTTCAGTTGTTCTCCGTCAAGCACAAAGCATACCTTGGAACAATAACTACACAATTTGTTTTGACAAATTTTTTACTTCACTTCCTCTCCTTAAGGAATTAAAATGGTTAAGGATTTATTCATTAGGAGTTATTAAATCCAACAGTATGATGGAATGTGTTCTGAAATGAGAAAAAGAACTGAAAAAAGATGGTCGTGGATCAACCGACTGTAAAGTTAGTGTAGATATTTTTATGGTCAGATGAATGGACAATAAACCAGTTGCTATAGCTTCTAGTTTTGTTGGTGTTGAACATCTTGATAAAGTTTGAAGATGGAGTGTTAGTAGCAAAGAATTTATTTATGTGGATAGACAAAAATGCATACAGCTCTATAATGACTATATGGGCGGAGAAGACTAAATGGACTTTCTTAATAGGATTAAAGGTAAAACAAGGAAATGGATAGTTAGAATGATATTTCATCGTCCGAAAAATGGCCCCTGATCAAGTTACAGGATGCTAGCGAGGAGGAGAATCAGGATGTAGTTACAATGGCAGTCGTGAGAATTTATGGCTATTATATGGTCACAGGAGTCATAGAAGCAGTGCTACCCTGGGAAGTGGGGTGGAATGAAAAAAAAAATGGTTGACCGTGTGGGGGGGGGGATCTTAGTGAATGCTCCGGGGCAGGGGTTCTTACCCTTTTTTTTTCCAGCGCTGCAGGATTACATGTTTTAAACATTCACCCCCCCCCTAAAACCATACAAAATATATTTGGGGGGGGGAAAAAAAAAAAAAATGGTTGGCGGGGGGGGGGGGGATCTTAGTGAATGCTCCGGGGCAGGGGTTCTTACCCTTTTTTTTTCCAGCGCTGCAGGATTACATGTTTTAAACATTCACCCCCCCCCCTAAAACCATACAAAATATATTGTATTAAGATTTAAAATATGAAAATAATTAATGAAAATAGATTTAGTTATCATAGTTTTATTTCTTTAAGTAACTTATTTATAAGCAATGCGCAAAAAAAAAATTACCAGCAAACATTTAATGCTGATAATCAAAATACATAAAAACCTGATTTTGTTGTTGTTGAAAAAGCAGCAACAACTAGCAATGGCTGCAAATAAAATTTCTGGTCTTCCGCACCTCAGCGCAGGGGAGGTACTTTTACCCCTAGTTAAGACCACTATTCTAGTGAAATCTTTCTGACATAGATGCAGTAATTTGATATCCATGGGAGGTGAATTTCTTAAGGATTTGTTAAGGACAGTAGTGGACCCCGGTAAATTTTTATAGATTGGGGGTTCAGATTTGTGATGTTATATGGGGGGGAGGGGGGGTGTCAAAAATCGGCAAAATTCGCGTGACATTTATGGAAGGTCCCTAATAAATTTTTCTTGAAATAACTCTCTTCCTTTAATCATAACTAATATTTAGATATTAAAACTACCTACCTGGTGACAGTAGAAGTAGTAAAAGTGGACTGGTAAATAAAAACATAGCTCTGCTTATTAAAGAAATCCCAATGTGAAAGGAAGAAATGATTTATTTAAAATTTACTCAAATAATTAGTTTAAACAGAAATGTTCAAATTCATTTATTAGAGCCATACAAAATTTTTAAGTCTTTAGGCAATATTCTGATAGCGAAAACAATCAATAAGAAACTCGTTATATTAATAGCATTTGTAGTATGATAGAGAAGAACTCTTTGTTTCTTCTCCTAGAGACATGAAGGACTGTTTTTGATTTAAAATTGCATACTAATTAACAAATGTCTACTGCATATCAATAATTAAAGAGACCGAAAAAAAATTATTTTAAAATTTATTTTTACTATGTTTTTTTATGCGTTAAATTTGTTGCTACATTGTTTCTAAATATATCAATTCTTTGTTTGTGGATATTGCTGCTGCGGCAGCTACGTAAACTGCAGTACAGGTTGACTTGTTGGGGTTAGGAAGTCATGGCAGGGTTGCTGATTCTCTTAGAATGCAGCTGCACTGTTTCTGTTTCTCTTGATTTGTCAAAGACTCCAATGAATGCTTCATTCAACAGTACCAAACAAAACCTTTTAGCATACAGTTAATCAGCCAAGCTTACCAAAAGATAATGTGATTAAAAAAATGCCTTTGTGTCCAAATTTGTTTTTGTTTGTAATTTAAGGATTAACCAAATTTTGTAGCTTTTATACCCATTACTAAACTATACATTGTCTTTTCTTTGGCATATCCGTGTAGTGGAACTCAAGTCCAAGCTAGAATTGTTAGACATGGACATTGAGGATAAAGACACGATGATTGCAGGTTTGAACACCCAGCTGGCCAACACAACAAGCCAGTTGCAAAACTGTCAGCAGGAGGAGAATAACCTGATGGCTGCTGCCCAACAAGTGAAAACTGGAAAAATGTCAGAAGTGAAAGCAGAATTACAAGTTCTGACTGAAAAGTTGACATCCTGTAAGCAGGAAAATAGTGCTCTGAAAGTTGGCAGTGTTAATTTAAAAACAAACCTGTTGAAAATGAAATCCCTGGTTCTGAGTAATGAAGCCACTCTGCACAAGCTTGAGTCAGAATGTAACAGTTGTCTATTATAAAAAATAATGAAAACCTGATTATCAAGAAGATAACAAGGAAGAAATGCTCACAAACTGTTTTAGTGAAATGCAGAATGCTTTGGCACAGGAGAAAAACTCAACAAGTTTAGAGGCTAACAGTCTCTGCCAATATTGTGCTGAAATGTCTAAACAAGTGGACGCTATGAATATTTTGCTGGAATGTAAAAATCAAGATTTTGATTTTATTCATGCAACACTTCAGCGATTAAGGGCTGAGAAGAAAGAGCAAGAAAAAAATTATCTTGAACTGTTAGAACAAATAAAAGAAAATGAGCAAGAATCTGCATTGTTGAGGGCCAAGCAGGACAAGTTGGAAATGAATGTGAAAGATAAAGATGGAATTATTCAAACTCTGAACACACAGTTGAACAACCATAGAATATTTGATGTGGTGTACAGTCCCGAAGATTTGAGTAAATATGAAGTCATAGTACAGTATGGAGGTCAGAACGTTCCCAGCTCACCATTCAACAACGAGGCTACACCTACTGGAGATGCCAGCAAGTGCAGGATTACAGGTAAATGTAGAGACAGTTTTATGAGGCTATTGACAAAAATAATTCTGTCCCATTAGAATTATCATTATCAGTTTCATAAACAAGCTATTTTAAATGCATTTAGTTTGGTATTGTAATTTACTATCCTCCGTTTTCAAGTTTTTGACAACATTTCTATGTTATAACTACTGTAGTGTGTTCTAAAATACAAGTCAACTTTCCCCATGATGTTCAATAAGAATAAGAGTTTTGCACTAAATTCTCAAAAATAAATTATTTAAAAAATTACATTATTAGTTCTAAAAATTATGAAGTTGAAAAAAAAAATCTTCCTCCTTTAGATGGTAACGACAAAACAGTCCCAGTTGGTAAGAAGACGATCATTACCGTGGATGCCTCCTAGGCTGATGTCGGCAAAGTCATGTGCCGCATCCGATCCCCAACTGGCAATGACATTGACCTGGGGGATGGCATTTTCTCCATCTCCTTCATCCCACAGTTCCCAGGCCCCTACACCATTAAGTTTGGTGGGGAGCTTGTGCCCAATGGAAGCAACACAGTTGAGGTATGTGTTTGACCAGTGTGTGGCTCACATCATCCGTGTCACATTTGTGGTTGCTGGGTGAAGTTCCCACAGGATTGTTGTGATACTGTCATCTCTCACTTGCTCCTTACCATTAAATGTAGGAGCATTCTAGTTCATTTTATTTTAGGATAATATAAGACCTAGAATGCTGTTTTGATTCTAACCTCTAAGTCAAGAGGCAGACTACGTTACCATTGCACCTGGTTTGCTTATTTTATTAAACTATTTGTGGGTTTTTCTTTTTACCCAGAATCCTGGAGGTGGACTTGGTAATTTCAGTGTGAACATTTCATCACATTTCTACACCAACAATGAGGCTGACATCTCGAGTGAGGATGTTACGAAAGTACTGAGAGATATTCTCAACGAGTTGTCCAACTGCAATGAGAGGTCAGTATAGAATTTAGGAAAACTTGTCTTACTTCCTTTTTTTAATAGATTAATTAAGTGCTTGTATTGTGTTTAAGTGCAAATCAGCCACAATTATAGACCAGCAATAGTTTAGCTTTTTGTTGGCTCACGCAACAATACTAATATCAGAGCTGACTATTTCTTGGAATGGTGTGTAGGAACATGAAATTTTTTTTTTTTAATGACGCCATATTACAATATTTAGAGCTGTGAAACTGAATGTCTTAATTTATGTTAATGTAGCTGTTTTATTGAAATGATAACATATTCATTGTAATCATATGTTAATATTAAAGATTATTTTAAATATGCATTTACATGAATGTATTTAACATATGGAAGGCATTTTTACATGCACCAGCTAAGTTTTACGTTTTGTTTCCAGGGTTGAGGAGAGGACGCGTGCAATGTTGTGTTTTCAAGGGCTGGTTGATAAAGGGGCAGTCACTCGGGAACATTTAGAGGAGTGTTTTAAACCGCCCTTGCTCATTCTACTGGATACATTAGGAGACACAAATGTAAGTCCTTGTAGCTCACATTCTAGGTTTCTATTTCAGTTCATTTTAAAAGAACATTTTCCATTTATAACTGCAGACCTGTTTACTCTTACGATTTTGGCGTACAATGTACGATTTTGAGGTGTATACATTATAAATACTGTATGTTTATGTTTTACTATTAAGATAATGTATTGAAGGATTTTGTGATGATATTGTACGATTTTAAGAGTTTGGGGATAAACAGGTCTGTAAATGGCAATCTATTTTAAGAATGGCACTGGATTAAAAAGTGTGACAGTGTCAGACCTGTTTACGCGTACAATTTTGGCGTACAATGTACGATTTTGAGATGTCTTTTACGATTTTATGCCAAGAACTGTCAGAACTGCGAGTTTAAGTGACCGGCTTGAAAATATATTTCGCTACTTTTTCCGATTAAAAAAAAAAGAATACCTTAATTAAAAAGAATTTTTTTTTTAAGGTTGTAAGTCTTCATCCAGGGGAGAATAGATCATGCAATAGGATTGGTTGGGGACCATCTAAATTTATATTATGCTTGTCCTGAGCAGGAGAATGGAGTGGTGTTGATTTAGAAGATTGTACGTCTACGGATTGGGTGTCTAAATATTTAAGTCTATAAAATTAACACCGCTACATTTTGGTAATGATAGTGCTGATGGTCATCGTTGTTTTTTCATAAAGAACTCATTGAACACGGCAACAGTAATATTAGCATCGTTTCCCTAGTGACCATTTTAGTCCGTCCAGTGCCATCCTTATAGTATGTACCGTATGCAGTGAGTTGGGGGGAGGAACTTGTTGATTTTTATGACTTTGCCAGCAGGTGCTTGGGGTGGAGTGGGGAGGGGGGGGGTTTCGGTAGAAAGTGCGTACGTTATTCTAAAACTCTACAATATTCATCATGAAACTGAAAGGCCAAAAATAACATTTATATCGCAAATGCTGTTAATTTATCTCACATTGTTTTGTAGGAATCATCGTAATAATGTCTCTAAGTATCTTCACGAATGAACTCGCTAGTTATATTCAGATAGTATTAAGTAGTAGAGGTGTTACAGTTATATTTAGTCCACCGTATGGCCAATGTGCTTGTGAGTTATGGCATATATGTTGTTGGGCTTTGCCAGTGCTTCTGAAATTTTCGTTTCCCGGCACATATGCCAAATTCAGTTTTTCACCAGGCTCCCTGTGTTCAATTCTTACAAGCACACTTCGGAATAGTGAATACATAAACAAAATAAAAGAAAGAGTTGGGGAAAAATAAATACCTATAACATGTATGTAGGTCACTAAGCGCCTTCTAGTTACTGCAAACATTAGTTACAAAAATTAGTTACTCAAGTGGGTTGCTTAAAAAATTTTAAGGTTGTAAGTGTTCATCCAGGGGAGAATAGATCATGCAATACGATTGGTTTCCACGACCGCTAGTCATAGTGAATTAAAAGTGGAAATAAAATTATGAAAATTTAATATTTCGCAACACCCCTGTGAGCAAGCTGCAGCAACCCATATTGAAAAATAGGGTTNTTGGGCACATTTTTTCGCATATGTTGGTCATACCATAGAGATGGCCCTCGCGTTTACTTCGACGCTGTATGGCGTGATTTTGTGACAAGTCTTTCTTACAGTTGCGCAGCGATGAGTGCAAAACTAGTGAATGCATTCTCAATTGTTCCGTGCAGCAACATTAGATTTGGACATACTTAATAGGATCTGAGTGGGCCTTTTAAAAAACTGAGAAAACAGCTTTACAATTTTTAATCATCACCCCCCCCTTTACAGCTTGTGTCAGTTATCAGACTGTTATATCATCTAATTTTAGAAATTTAATTTTTTTACCATCGGCTTAACTTGATCCAACTAGACACGTGATGCGAGTAGGCCTAATTTATTGTATATTGTATACATTATATATATTGTATGTTTATTTATATACTATTAAGATATTTTATTGTACAATGTTGAGACTTTATTGTACGATTTTAGGAGTTTGAGGGTTAACAGGTCTGTAGTCTACACAAAAGCAGATGTAACCTTACCAGTTTAGTTACAGCAAAATGTGAAATGTAAAAAAAAAAACCAAATGAGTCCATCTGTGTTGTATATTATTGATGAATTTCATATTCATCTACCAACAGGAAGATTTAAAGGTTCTGGCACTGAAATGTATACAAAAAATGTTGAAGCAGTTTCCCAAATGTTTTGTCAACTTTGAGGAGCTCACTATTATCAGAGTTTTGGAGCTGTGCAAAGATGACAGTCGCCATGGTGTAAGTATCCAATGTAATTGTCACACCATGTTTTATCTATTGGCTTACAGCTATCTTTAAAATTTGAGACTGACTTTGTTACAAAAATGTTACAAAAATTTCTTATTTCAAACAGATAGCTGGTTAAATGGTTCAAATTAAATTTTATCTTGGCTAAAAAATTTACAAATTTAATTATTTTATAAATCCCAATCAACATACTTAAAAAATTATGGAGTTAACTCTTAATTTTCGTGTCTAACATAATTAACCTTGTGCCATTAGCTTTTTACAATTTGAGCTATCTATATGTATGTAGAGCTGACCAATGTAGACACGATGAAAGCGTTTACTTTTCATTGTCCTGGTGTGTCATTTTATTTGCTCTTCTTCTTAATGAACTGCAACTATTATTTTTAATTTACTTTTTTTAAAGCCTAATTAGAAGAAAAGAAATGCACACTGCCTAAGAAAGTTTTAAGTTAAATCTTGATGAATTGCATGTTCAAAATTTGAAATTTAACCACTAGTTATTGAGACAGAACAATTATTCAGCTTTCACCTTACAAACAGTTGATCTTGTTTTGTATTAAAATATTTAACATTTCTTTGCAACAATTTGTCTTTACATTTTACCTACTGTATTATTTGAAATAAATGTACGTCTTTTTAAGAAAGTAATGATGTGGTGTGTAATGAAGACATCTTTTACTAAACAATGTTATATTTTATTTAGAATCCTCTCCTCTTCAGTTACTATACAAAAGGTTAGGTTTTCTTGAGCTTCTGTTGCTTTCATCATTCACAAGCTTTTCTTAGCAAGTACAAGTTCAATATTTCATCAGTTTACTCACCACATAAACAAACACTACCTACAAAAGCTTTCTGAAGTTTGTAATTATCTTTTAAAGCTATATTGGGGCTATTCCAATTTGTCAAGTTATAGATAAATTACTAAATAAACCGCATTAAGACTGCATTAAGACGCTGTCCGCTGATGATGATGCCGGGTTCAATGTAGGTCTTACTGGGAGCTGGATGATACATCACTTCAGTCTTCTTCGTGTTGATTGTGAGGCCAAATTGTTGCAGGCCTCATAGAAGATTTCAACGCTGTGTTGCATTTTGGCTTCTGAGGCATCATTGAGGGCACAATCCTCCAAAAACTGAACCTTGTTGATGGTGTTATGTTTGACATTGGTTTTAGATTGAAGCCTCCTAAGGTTGAAGACTGATCCATCCGTGCGAAAATGGATTGGCAAGCCTGTGGTGAAGTCCTTGAACACAGACAGCATTGCAGAATACATAATACTGGAGAGTGTTGGAGCCAGGACACAGCGTTTGTGACAGGGAATGCTTGAGATGTCTGACCGTTGTCCTGCACTCGGGCCATCAAGCCATCATGCAGCTGACGGATGATGTCGGTGAACTTGTCTCGGCATCCGTACTTCTTCATGATTTTCCACAGGCCACCTCTATTTACCATGTAAAAAGCCTTACTCATTGTGAATGTACGGGGCAGAGATAAGTCTTTCTAGGTCATGGAATCAGAGGTGCAATGTATGGGAATGTTGACAATTAAGATTAGTGTGAACTCTTTCATGTCCAGGACTGGGTTAGATTCTTCTGTGGGGCTTTTTGCCGGATAACATGTTCTGCTGGATGTAATTAGGTAGCAACTTCGTTGTGTACTAAGTGGATGTTTAGTACATTGAAACAAAAGCATAGTGTACAATGAACTATTCAGTATTTGAATTAAGTGAAATAAACTTACATTATATAAAATACACTAGGTAGTGTTGTGACCTAGTGAGAAACAAACTAGTCTGACTTGAGGTCAGATGGAATATTTGCCATTATTAGACAACGGAATATTTGACATGGTCACAGAGATCCCCTATATGGGTGGATAGCACTGTTAATGAATTGTGTTTGAAGAGGAGAAGAAAAATGATAGGCTTCCAGTCCAGTTTCAGCAAAGAAAAATGTTGTGTTCTCAAGCACTTGCTTGATTCTGAAATTTGTTCCTGAGATGGTATATTATTTTATTTTACTGAAAACTCTATATTTTTTAAATACATTTCTTTGTTGCAGTTCTTATCAAGATTTTTTATTTTTAACCTGTGGAAAAGGAAATAAATGGTGTTAACAAAATTTGTTAAAATATTAATGGAAATTCCTTATCTGTGCTTCTGAGAATAGTGTGTGCATTAGAAGCCTCTTTATAAATTGTATATGTAAACTTCGTGCTGGTTTCAGAATAGTCATTGTTATCACTACTTTTAGTCTTCCTAGATTACTTTTTTAAAAACAAAACAATTATATATTTTAATTTTATTTTAAATAAACCAAAAAACAAAACAAAACCTCTCGAAACTAGTTTTTTTAGGCTGGTTGTAGTGCTTAAACAGGTCATTACTATGGTGAAAGCTTAGCAGAAAACAGGTCTGTTATAATTACTAAGTCAACTTATGTTAGGTGGCTGTGGAAAATCTCAATGACATAGAATTTTCTCCCAACATAAACGAACTTACTTGTTTTTGTAGCCAAGAAAATATGCCAAACATCCAGCTCTGACAAATTTGCGTCATAAAGAAAATGGGTTATTTTTATTTTTTAAGATGGAAATGTTTCATGGTATTTAGCACTATCAGGATTTTTTGAATCTTTGTGAGTACAGAAAAAAAAACAACATTTGTATAGGGACCCTTTAAAAGCAATTCATCGGGATGGTAAACAATTTTGATAATCTTTTCCTTGAGATCACTAAATATATTAATAAATATACACAGGGCCAGGAAGAGGCAACTGAGTAATTCACTCAGGGCCCCACTCACAGGGGGGAAATAAATACGTTTTGATACATATATTTTTAAATTTGTGGGTGGCCAAAAAATTGGATTTCCTCTGGGTCCAAACATCCTCAGCCCAGATAACTAAAGTAGTGCTGAAAAAGTATGTGTTCTCCAATTATATATATATGATTCTACTGCCACTGTAGCAAACATGAATGGAACCATGAAAGCCAACTTTGCAATCAACTTGTTTTGGTCCTTACTTCTTTTTGTTTCCTTATCAAATAAAATTATTTTAGTGTAGCCCTATTTTAAATATATATTTAAACCTCTGGTTAACATTTTAGTTAGCTAACATGTGTGTTCCCATTTCAGTATGTTTATCTTGAGTTAAGAATGTATGGGAACATTGAAAGACACTAAGCTTAGGCAGGAACAGAAATTACCTTAGTTTATGGGGCCCAGACTGGTGTTCTGTGGGGGAAAAAATCTCTTGAATTATAGCTTATGTGGGCTAAATATATATATATATATATAATAATAATAAATAAATAATAGTGTATTTCAAAAACACGCTTCATCCCCAAAGGCTCGAAGCGCGGTACAAGAGTAAAAAATCTATAATTTACCACATTTAAAACAAACGCAACACTACAAAAACTATACTATATATATATATAAATAAAATATTTGTTAATGCTTCATCACATGTGCAGACCTGTTTACCCTCAAACTCTTAAAATCGTACAACATCATCACAAAATCGTTCAAAATGTTATATTTATAGTAAAATAAACATACAGCATATATAATGTATACACCTCAAAATCGTACATTGTACGCCAAAATCGTAAGAGTAAACAGGTCTGCATGTGTATATTAAAAAAAAAAATATTTACATGTGTGTGAGTGTGTGTATGTATGTATGTATGTATGTAAGCTTCTACTGGTACTTTAAATTTAAACTATATTTTAAATGCCCAACCAATGATCTGTTGATATTTTTCTTGGCAGTGTTTCGCCTCAGTAATTGTGTTGACTTGGCTCACAAAACAGTAGAGGCCCTCACCACGCCGAATGTTGACCTCAGGATTTTAACTTTTGTTTCACAAGCAACGAAAGCCCTCTGGCTTCTCATTGACCGCATGCTGTGGTTTGGAAAAGTGGGCATCATCAAAGTATGTTCCTTAGACACATAGTAATGTTTTGGTTTTTTCCCTCTACACTGCTCAAGTTCACAAACTTCATACACTAGGTTTGGTGTTCATCAGAAATCATATATTGAAAGTAGTGAATTTTATTAATCTGAATGAGTTGTTGCATTTTAGGTCAACAGACCTTGATCATTTTCATATTAAAATCTTTAATAATTTTCTACCTAGCACTAAGTAGAAATTGTCCCTAGATCCCTACATGTGGTAGCTCTTCTTTTTGCATATTAATGTAATTATATGAGATTGGATGAAGCATTAATTTATTATTTTGTGAATGAAAAAAATTAAGTTCTCATTAGCATGTTATGTGCAACATTTTGATAGCATTACATCTTCCAACACACAGGACATGCTTACAGGCAAGCCAAATACAAATTGTTAAAATACCACCTCATCTTTTCTGTATAGATATAATTTTAAGATTAAAAATTTTGTTGTCAAATTAATAAATGTAGAGATTTTCAACACATCTTGTACTTTAAAAAAAAATCTAGATTGACCAGATGTTTTGGACGTCATGGTCCCTGAGTGCGTGGCTTGTTGCCCTGGCAACCGCCAGCATTGCTGACATGATTAAACTTCAAAATGTTCAGAACAAACTGCATCTGTTTCTGAAACAAAATGGAAAACAAGCCAAGATCTCTGACAAGCTTCAGGTTTGTGATTAGACTGGAGTGATTCTCCCCTTGAATAGTTCTATGTGTTACTGTTACATTATTGCATGTTGAAGATTTTTATTATTTATTATTTTATTTGTATTTAATTTTATGTTGAAGGCTTGGACTGTTTTAACATGCATGGGCTCTTTTATAAATTGGTCATATTGTGTCGTGGTATTTAACTGAATTTTTTCACTAAGGTTAAAAGAAATAAAAGACATGTTTGATCACGCCTAACACCAAATCTTTGGTAGGAGAAACAGAAACTTCACCAAATAAAAACAACTCATGCCAAAAAAATCTAAAGAATGTGAAATAAGAATAACTTAAGTCACTCATGGTACACTATAAATGTGTTTATTTACGGTTTCTATGGAGATTGCCATAAAGGGTTGTCCTAGTTTAATTTATAAGCTCTGTATTGCTGTCACTCAATGAGCATATCACAGTCACTGTATCATGATAATAATAATGTTCTGTGTTGAAGCTTATCTGGCAGTTTTATTGAGGCACTTGGGTTGGTGGAAAACAACTAGGGCATATCCCATTGGTCTTCACCAAATACTTTATGGGCTCTTGTGTATAGTCATCCAGAAAATGTATTGCCAAAATGTAAATGTGTATTTAGGGTCCTAAATTTCTGTCACTTCCGTATCATTAGACTGGAATTGCTTTTAAAAAAAAAGAACAATGTTACTTTTGACAGATATCTTTAATTGTATTTAAACTTGCTTTTCTCAGATTGAAATGCACTCAGTGAGAATGAACTTCTGGCCAGAGTTTTGTGACCTTTTTATACCCCTCGGCGGATTGAGTTATGTTAGTCCAGGATTTTCCGCCTTAACAGGTGTCATCTCTTCCGTCATTGGATTTCAACAAGAGTGGGAAAAACATATCAGCCCATTCAAGCCTCAGTTATAGCCCTCCAAAAAGTGAAACCAATGTGTCCAATGGTTAGAATGACTTTCCGTTTGCAATTTAAAAGGTTTTTTAAAGATGTACTTTAACTCTACAGTATATTATGATTAATTCCCTAATTACTATTACTTGTTATTTTCTTGTAATTTTATTTATATTATTTTTGTTTGCCTTTTGATAACTTCGATGCTATCAGCTGTGATTTTGAAAAAAACAACATATTTTTAAAGAATACACATACTTATTTTTTTTCCTTCAATGGCAACAAATCATATTCATTTTTTTTAATTTTGATTTTTTCTTTGATTTAATTAGTAATACATTTTTTTAGAAGTTTACTACAACGAAATAATCTTGGTTTTCTCCATAAAGAGTAATCTTTATCTATAATTAATCATATCCAATAAAGTTAATTTACTTCAAGCTTTAATAACAAAGTCAATCACCTTATTTATTTAAAATGGATCAGTTATATAATTTAAATGACTGTGAACCATATTCACCGTTTTATACACTTATGACAGCTGAAGTTAAATCAAACTGATCCCTTACAAAACATTTTGTTTTACACTTTGTTTAGGATGGCAGTATCATTTTTTTAAGAACATGTACTAATTTTTTCAAGATAATACCATTTAAATAAACAACACCACTAGTATTCTCATGGTAACTGCCATATTGGCGACACTATTATTTCATTAAGTGGGGGGGGGGGGCTTTTTGTGACTTTTAAAAGAATTTATTTAACCCATTTAATTCTCTTATCAAAGTTGTTTTGTTCTCATTTTTTAAGAACATGTACTAATTTTTTCAAGATAATACCATTTAAATAAACAACACCACTAGTATTCTCATGGTAACTGCCATATTGGCGACACTATTATTTCATTAAGTGGGGGGGGGGGCTTTTTGTGACTTTTAAAAGAATTTATTTAACCCCTTTAATTCTCTTATCAAAGTTGTTTTGTTCTCATTCCAAGCTACTTTTTAAAAGTGGCATTTCCTTCATGCCATTTTTTTACTTACTTAGCCGTCCCTGATATAGAAAACTGTGTTGTCTTTTTGTTGTTCAATTATTTGCTGTCGTGTTGTAGAGCCTATACCACCAGTGTTTCATAAAAAAAAATTTTGTTTCCCCCCCAATTTATCTGTTGACATTGAAAAATTATTCACTGGAAGTGCCATGGCAAGTCACAGCAGCATTATCTCATTAAAATTAATTTTTAACTGCCCATTTGTTTACCAGTGTAGTGTAACATTGTGGGAGAATGTGTTTATACCTATTGGTTTGGTTTTAGCTAATATGTACATTCAGGAACGTTGAGAAATACAATCTGGCCAATAATTGATGTATACTTACATTTATTAGAAATGGGGGATGCAAAATGGATGTCTCTATTTACTATTTTTGTTTTCTGTTTTGGTGCAGGCATGCCATATTTTAAGTAACTTAATAGAGAGGGGCAAATTATTTTTCAATTTTTTTTTAATCATTTTTTTTTTTTTACTTTGAAGATTGACTTAACATAACTGTTAGTAAGACATTTGCAAAGTTTTCTTTTGATTCCGTTTTTGAAATGATTTATCTCCTTTTTTTAAAAAAAAATCTCAGGAGACCTCCGTTGTACTGTGGTTGAAAAGTTGAGAAAGCTGAATTCGTATGTTTCGCTTGTGTCAAGTATGGCTTCTAGTATTGATATGTTGTCCATGCATCTGAAATGTCTATTCTATTTTATTCTACTTTATGCTGTGTTGTCTGTATTGTTACCAATTACATTTATGTAGTACCCTTTGATACTTATTAATAGTGGGTAATGTGAAAGACAGGGCTATGACGTGTTAACACAAGCAAAGTGAGTAATCCACGATCGCGCCTGAATTTTGTTAAATACTGAGTCCTAGTAGAACATAGACCTGTATTATGATGGTATTTCAATTGAATTTTTTTTTCTGCATTTAACATTTTTCATAATTTTTATGTGACGCGGATAAACACATTTTAATGTGACAGGGATAAACATTTTAATGTGACAGGGATAATGAAGCATCACCATCTGATGCCGACAGTCCTGTCTATTAAAAAAATTTTTTTCCCAACTGCCGATTTTGAAATTTGTTATATTTATATTATATTTATACTTAAGACCAAAAAAAAATGATGGGTCCAGTTAAATGATGAAAAGTTATGTCTCATATTTACAATGTATTCTTTTTGCTGTGGCAGTTTCTTCTTAACATTTAACAGAGCTTTGCAGAAATCAGTTTGTTTAAAACCCACTCCTATTTTGTTTTTATCTGTTCCTTTACTTTTTATTTCATTTAGTTATTTTAATAAATTTCAGCCCATGAGAAGCCACTGAAATATAACATAAGGAATTTAAAAAAAGCAAAACAAATTTGTTGATGGTTTGCAGAAACTGATTATTTGCTTTGCTGAAATCCACCTCTTGTATATCACTGGTGCATGGTGGCTGAATGATGTCACATTTTATTTAAAAAGAATTTTGTTATAAACTTCAAACTCAATTATAACAAAGTTGCATTCTTTTCTTTTTCCATTTACTTCTTTGATTTAGATGTATTAGGTTTTTTTTAATGACCATTTTTATAATGTGCTGACATTTTCAATATACACGTCCAGAGAGAAAGGTTGTGTTAAATCCTCTCTAATGGATCATATGACGGATAGAAACATCCTGATACATCACTCACATTTGTTTCTTTTTTAATATCAAGCATTTCTATTTAGATCATTTAGTGAAGTTAACCATTAGCTAAGATAAATTAGTTAGATGGTTCCAGATGAGGCACTAGCCTATGGAAAACCTAGCTGTTTCAGAAAAAATACTAAACACTCCTAGGCTATGTAGGCATAACAACTATTTAATAACTGTTGTTAGAAAAATACTTTCTTATCAACATTTTTTTCAGTTGTGACTACTTCATAAAACATGACTTCAGATTGAAATAAAAAGTATTTTAAGTCTAATTCAAAAGTTTGAGTTATATTTTTTCTTTAAATAGTCTTAATACATTTTGTAATGAGAAAAAATGTGCCTATTACCATATTGAATATTGGGATTTAGACTGAAATTTTTATGTTTGAGAAAAACAGAAGAACTTTTATATGCAAAGCTGTTTCAAATATCCCTATGGCATAGACATTTAAAAAAAAATTAATATGGGATCTCAGGAGCAAAATTGCATTACTAATTCCAAGTTGAGTGTAAGAATTCAGCTGTTTTATCTGAAAGCTTTCACTCCTATTTATTTTATCAAAAAAATATTGAGAATTTCTGTTACAGTTTCTTCAGATTTAAACATAAAAGCAATGCAATGGGAAGCAGAAATATAGTTTCATAATATTTATTTACAAAATTAATAAATGCATAAGATTTACTGAAATAGTTACAAAATAGTTTTTTCAAATCTTGGATATTTCCTTCTTTTGTTTTCATACTTAAGTGGTGGAACGATAATAAATTCTTTAAAATTAAAATAAAAGCAAAATATTCCCTGCAGAATCAGAGAGATAAGTCATACTTTTATATCAGTAATACTAAAATGTTAAGAACATCAAAATCCCCACAGAAAGACATTTAATCTCTTAAATTTAATGAACAATTAATTGGTATTGAAATGTATGGAATAGATATAAATTGTTAGTTTTAAAGCAGTTATAAAAAAAAAGAAAGAGAAAATAAAAAAAAAATTCTTTGGGCACAGGCACATTATAATTTTAATAATTCTAACAATATATACAGGATTTGTTTCACAAATTTCATTATTTATTTTCTTAAAAACATCATTTCTTTATTTGATGAGATGACTTATCCAGGTTACTCACAACCATGGCACAAAACATGATATGCAGAGCTCTAGTTACATGATGTCAAATGTCTTAAGTCAAGGTTGATGGACTAGCCAGGTCTTGACACTTGTACATTTACTTATGGCATTCTGTAAAAACAAGCTTTACATTTTCTAAGGGACACAACTGTGCAGCTTTCCCTGGTAGGAATGTTCATTTTTTTCATTGTTTTTTTGTTGTTGATACAATTCATTTGAATCTCTAGCCTCTGGTGAATGTTTTTGCAAGGCCTTTAACTTGCCCACTTCACCTTTATTCTTTATAAACTGACTCCTGTGAAGTCAATCACGCATCTATTTTGTGTTTAATTCTGATAGCTGAAATAAAACAAAATCACTCACTTGTTTGGCATTACCATTAATACCGGGTATGGAAAAATTGTAGTTCACAATATCTGAGCATTTACATTTCAGAGAGTGTGTTTTGGGGCTGCTTATACCTTTTGACATATTTCAAGGTCACAGAATTTTCAACAACAAAAAAAAAGGGGGGGGGGGAGTGAAGAGTTCATACAGGGCTTTATATTTTCTTTATAGAAAAGTTATCTCACAACTCTAAATAAAGCATGGGAAATTCATGGCATAATGAGATCCACATTGGTTACTTTAAGCAATATAAATATATAAGTATAAGATTTTAAATACCTTAGGTTAACTTCTTAAAAATGCGACAGAGTTTGCTTTGTGAAGAAATGTTAAGAAAAGCTGTGTGTGTGTGTGTGTGTGTGGATTTTAGTTTTTAAATAAGATGATATACTCATGTTAAGAAAGACAACACAAAGAGATTGCCATGCTCTGGTTTGATAAATTTGTCTTTACATCAATCTGATCAAGTGTCAATACAGTCTGTTAGAAACATCAAATGTCAATCAGTAGTTTGTTTTGATATTATCAATCTTCTCTAAAAAAAAAAATAGAAAAAAAAAAGAAAAAAAAAAAAAAGTTAAACTAAATGAAAAAAAAAAACAAAAAA
>CAXITT010000001.1:2438974-2462896 GCA_964033795.1 Lymnaea stagnalis | reverse complement strand
CAAATTTACATAAACCATTGCACATTAGTTTACACAAATTTACATAAACCATTGCACATTAGTTTACACAAATTTACATAAACCATTGCACATTAGTTTACACAAATTTACATAAACCATTGCACATTAGTTTACACAAATTTACTCACATCAATCAAACATCTTATTTGTCAACAAATTTTTTATATTTTCTAAGATTATGACTTTCTTTAAACTAAAGATAATGTTCCTCCAGCAAATATCAACCAACTGAATTTATTTTGAATTCTTCATACAGATGCAAGAGATACGTTTTTAAATCTAAAACATTCACATACTTAAAGCTAACATTCAGCTACATGAAAGGCATCATATGAAATACAGTGTTACCCATTTATAAATACCATAAGTGCCAACAAAAGTCAATCTACATTGGAGAAAAAAATCTTTAACCTGTACTGTAAGCAAAAGCTCACATATTAAAATAAAACGGAACAAGATAGATCTGTCTTCATCAAAATATGAATCAGTTTCTTTTCAGACACTGTTTCAAAGAGGAGAGTTCTAAATCAAACCATCTTAAATAATTTCCCTTAACACTTTAATCCAAACCCACTTTAGAAATAGCCATCTTTGAATTCTAGATCCTCATGTACTTTTGAAAATATTCAGAATATAAACTCATGAGCATGGGACATGGGCCTTACAAAGTTTGAAGTATTAAATCATAAAGTAAGGTAACTTTAACCTGAAGTGAGAGGGATATGGTTTTCTTTTTGAAACTTGACAAAATTATAATACAAAAGTGAGCTCAATTAAATACTAGGAAGGCAAAAAAAACTTTCAGCTAAGCTAAAAATGTCTTATCTGTGTTATCTCCTCTGTAGCGCTTGGTCTACAATACTTCTCATGTCAGCGATGCACTGTTTTCTGTTTTTATGTTGAATCAGTGCACTTCCAGAAACAATCAGGTTTGCCCCAGCCTGATAGGATTGAGGGGGAAAAAAAGTAGAAACAAGTTTTTAAAAAAATTGTTTAAACAATACAAGTTTAATATGAGTACTCCCCAAACTGTGAGGACGGGTGAACGAGTTCAGGGTTATTTGACATCCAAATTGAGTGCATTACCTAAATTTGTTGACTAAAGTTTACTGATTTGTTAAAGTTATCATTAACTAAAGACTTAGAGCAATATCCAAGTTTATTTTTCCATAAGTTGAAATGCCTTTGATGGGCTTTGGTAAAATGATAGAGTGAAAAATCTAGGGAAAAAAAGGTCACTAAAGGCAGATATAATAAATATATTCATAGGCCTTCTCTAGAATATGGGTAGAAAAAGATGTCAATACCACCTTAGAGAAGGACTCAAGAGTGATAATATCTTTTCACCATGCTATTTCATAATCGGGGGGAATGATGTCAGATTTTTATGTTGTATAGTTAACAAAGGATTGCCTTACTGTGTTGGTAATATATTTCACATTGTAAGTAATTCTTTGTCTGCAGTTTTACGTTGGATGACCTAAGTCAAAAGATCTGTGTGGGTGTTTTGGTGCATTGAAATGCGCAAATGATTTTCCGCAGATAAAAACATTTGGAATAAAAAAATCATACAGTTGGTTGGCTGAAACTTGGCCTAGATTCCAAGAGTTAAGACCAAATTGAAAGAGATTAAGATCAGTAATTTTGATATTTGACTTCGTCGACATACATCTGCACATTCCTGTATGGTACTGGGACCAACTCCACCATCCACCCCGATGTCCAAATTTATGAATTTCTCCCTCAAGAACTGAATCTGTTGAAAAAAGGTACAAGCAATACAAGGGTGATTCTTGGCAAAACAGCATGTAAACAATACAGTGAGAGAATAGCATATAGTTAAAGTGATTTTTCATGTAATCATAGTAATCACATGTAGATTTTACAGAAATGATTGTTGGTGCAATGTCATAAATATCAAGGTGACTGTTAATGTGATCGCATATAAACTATACAGAAGTAATTGTTGGTGTAGTCACAAATAAATATTAGTCTTCAGAGGTGATTAAGTTCCAAATTGCATAGAGGATTAAGAAGGAACAGACCTTTGGTAAACATTCAGCCATGAACTTTTGACCACCAAATCCAGGGTTAATTGTCATGACCAGAACACAGTCAAGCAGGTCAATATAGGGAAGTACAACTTCAACATCTGTGGGAGGATTGATGCCCATTCCAGCCTGCGTGTGTTGGTATATAATGAGGCATTTTTTCAGTCATCCTAGAAACTTCAAACTAAAACTACATACTATTACTGCTATAAGCTGTCAGTCTGATAATGCATAACAAATTTTAAAATTTCAGAAAAAGCTTTGTGGGAAGATTACTAAATGTCTTAATAGGCAAAGTCTATCATCCACCAAATAATATAAATAAAAGATTGAACAAATGGGGGGGGGGGGGGGGGGGGGGGTTGCAATAAAAATAAGGATTACAGGTGATCAGAATTATTTTATTTTTATTTGCATGAAGGATATAAATTAATATTCATAACTTAGATATGACTACAAAAAAAAATTAACACATTCCTAACCATATTGGTAGGGCAAAGATAATTTACTTAATTTAAACAAATAAAAAAAGAATGGCTTACTTTCATACCAGCCTCTCTAATTTTACGAATGCATGCAGCTGGATCTTTTGTAGCCTCATAATGAAATGTGTACATGTTTGCCCCAGCATCAGCCATTCCCTCAATCCACTGGCAAGGGAATACAAATAAACAAAATATGTTTGATCATTGATTTCAAGGCAACTAACTTAATAAATAAATAAATGATTCTTTGATAAAATTTTAACTAATTAAAAAAAAATTGGTTATGGTAAACATTGATTCATAGAAAGAATGAATCAATCATAATCTTCCGAATGCTTCTACCGGGGAGGCGACAAAGGGAGTTAAAGTTTTTTTTACCGTGTCCAGGCCATCTTCCACCATTTAGCAGCATCCATTGTCTTCTCAATTTTTATTTACTTGAGCAATTTTACATTCATTGCCAGCTTGCTAGACCTCTCTCAGCTTGAACTGCCTTTTCAGCTAAATTTATCAATAGAATGTTATTTTTGTTTAGCTTCTTAGTCATTGACTCATTCACAGCAATCAACTTTCCTAAACATTGTGTTTGTAATCCACTTGAAATTCAATATTGCTACATATCAAATCATTAACTCATTTACGCTGTAACAATCACATATCTTGTACAGAGGTCGGCTAACGAATTCAATTTATCCAGCCTGCAATATCAATAGTGTTTTTTGAACTGACAGAAGAATTAGTGTAAGAAAAGCATCTGGGTCATGCTTCTAACTGATGTGCAAAAGGATGAAGGTGCAATTCAAAGGTTTCCATCTAATACGAATAATATATATTAATATAAGCCTCCTCGTTCTAATTTATTTAAATGTAATCTCAATTAAATTAATGTAAAGAGCATGTCTTTTAAATTTTCTTTCATGGAATATAATTTTGTTAAATATTTTTTATAATTAATTAATTTCATTTAATTTATATAGGCCAATTAGTCATTAGTGCCCATTAGACCTTCATTTTAGCAGAACGAGACAATCCATCCGGCCTGTAGCTATTTTCTTACTGGCCCTTGTCAAAACAAGTTACGGCTAATGTTGGTTCATCACACCACTTTGTGTTTCTGTGTAGGATTCTCTTGCTTTTGTTTATTCTTGGATTGTTACTAGAATTAACTTTTAAACTATTAATATCCTTATGGAATGTTGTAAATTAATATTTCATTGGATGGTTGATTAGAAAATCTAAAGAAAATTTAAAAAAATGAGAATAAATTTCTAATTTTAGGTGGAACTTTTTAAGTTTGTAAAAGTGTTTTCTAAACTGTAAGTTAGGTTTTCATTATTTTACAACACTTTTCTCAACACAGTGTGTAACTAGTGTAGCAAACATGTTTTAGTTAAGTGAAGGGAGGAATGGCAGGTTGTTGACACTTCTTGCCCCATATCTAGAGGGATAGCCTACAATAAATTTGCTACGTTCGCCACAATATTAATCTACCGGTTGATATTATTTAATTAAATTTAAAGTTTTGTTTCTATTTTTGTTTCTATCGGTAAGTAGCTAAAACAGCAAATTCTATATTTCCCCTCCCCAATTTAGCAGATGTGTGTTTGCGCTACTTTTTGCGTTTACATGACTGCCATCTTGGCAAGAAAGGTGGCTGTCATAGGAAATTAGTGGCGTGCCGACCCAACATTTACCCAAGTTTGTAGACCATTTATTATTATTATCTAGTATTTTAAATTTTAGTTAGCCTAAATTATTAACTAAAATGATAAATCGTTACTTAGCCTATAACTATAATATAAGCCTACCCTACTATCATAGCCCTAAATTGTATGAATATTATACCTTAAGCATTAAAGTTAAAGGTCAACCATCATAATCATCATATAAGTAAGAAAAATTTAGATCTAGTAACAAGGAGAGTGAATCTAAAACAGAAACTTTAACAAAACCACAAAATGACGCTATTGCACAAATTGTATGAATTGACCAGGCCTATATTTTTTTTACTTTTTCAGGGTCCGAGACCATCATATGCATTTCGAAGAAAACACCTGGCAACTTTGGGCGTAGACATTTAACGACGGGATGTCCGAAAGTCAGATTCGGGACAAAATGCCCATCCATTACGTCGAGGTGGAGATAATCTGATCCAGCATCAACCAAATTTTGACACTCTACAGCTAAATTTGATAAGTCAGCATTCAAAATCGAAGGAGCAAGTCTACATGAACAACCACTGGACAGCGCCATTGTTGTGGAGGAGCTAGCTAAATAACGCCAGGAGACCATAGATCACACAGAATGAGAAAGTGTGTGAAATGACCGTATCGATCAAAAGCACTATCGTCATTTGGTGGGAGGACATTGGTTGGGGGAGGGGGGCATTTTCAGCCCTTTAGTTAGGTACTGTGGCGCCTCCAGTAATAAACAACTGCTCAACAAGCCGGCTAAGATTTGTTTTTTTGCCCCCACTCTCTTAAATGAAATGACGTACCTGATTAAAAGTTAAAAGCCTACTTCTTCTAAGAAGGCCCTGCAGATGTATGAAAATCCAAAATAAACTTAGCTCATAGAAAGTTTGCGTAAAATACACGAGGCTAAACTGAAATGAAGCACGCAAAAAAAAAAAAAATGCTGCAAAAAATCAAGGCCAAACTGAAATAAAGCAAGCAAAAAAAAAGCTGCAAAAAATATTACAAAAAAGAAAAAATTAAAAGTTAAAAGCCTACTTCTTCTAAGAAGGCCCTGCAGATGTAAAAAAATCCAAAATAAACTTAGCTCATAGAAAGTTTGCGAAAAATACACGAGGCTAAACTGAAATGAAGCACGCAAAAAAAAAAAAAATGCTGCAAAAAATCGAGGCCAAACTGAAATGAAGCAGGCAAAAAAAATGCTGCAAAAAATATTTCAAACATGGAACAAGCATATGTAGGCCTAAGGGGGCATCAATAAAGTACGCAGGCTAATGCAATTTTTTGACAATTTTTACCCCTCCACTACCTCTGACATATCACACTGTTGAACTAAAATTGTTTAAAAAAATTAAAAACGAATTAAAATTTAATCTAAAACTCAGTTCACTATTAAACTTTTAAATTTATCAAAGTGACATCTTCTGACTTCTGCCAGTATGCATTCATCACAACAGCGAGTTCAACTTCACTGTCTTTTTCATGTTTTATATGTATGATGAAAATAAAAATAACATTTGTAATTGTAAATCACACAAGATCATTCCGTCGATCAATTTTCCGTCGATCAATTTTCCATCTACCAAATTTCTTTCAAAAAAATTTCCGGTAACCCAACATTATACTTTTTTTTCACTGAGCTATGTCACCTAGACCATACAATTACTGTTGTCTTGAATTATAAATTACACGTTTGCGCATATCCTGGGTTTTATACCTACAACAATCTATTTAATGCCCCATTAAAATTGACGAAAAATTGAAAATATAGTTTTATTTCATTGTATTGTAATTCTTTTATACATAAAATTTAATGGAAAAGCAATACATTTGTGGTATTCACGTTTCAAATAGTGAACTGAAATTATGGAAACCGTATGTGTTTAAAATTTTATGATTTGTAAAATTATAGTGTCAAGGTTACTTTGTGATTTATTTTTACCAATATATTTATTTTTTAATACATTTTATATGTGCCTTTTTTTTAAGTGCAGCCAAAGAAAAGTTTTTGTTAATTAAGCTCAAAGAGATAACATTTTTGTAAACAGAACTAAGTTTTTTTTTTTGTTTGTTTGTTTTTTTTACGTTCAATAAGGCAATACTACGAGTGTCTGCTGATGATGGCGTCTTTTCCATAAAAATTTTCATTTGGTCATTATTCAAGCTAAATCATACCCTGATAATTTTTTTCTGTCCACATTGAATAAATGATACAAAGATTTCAATTATAATTCATATTGCACAAAAAAAAATAGAGATAAATCGTTACTTAGCCTTAAGAAAACATATTTGACGGACTCTTTTGGGTCTTTCTTGTATTTCTTATCACGTTTTTGTAATTCTGAAGTAAAAATAAAAATAGTAAGTTTACTTATTACCTAGAATACTAAAGCGTGGAGTTTCTTCCCTTGCGACATGAGTTTTGGATCCTGATATGTTGCTCTTATGTCTTCAAAAAACACCATTGTCAGCCATTGTGCAGCACCTGTTCATTATTTTAAAATTATTAAAAAGATGTAGCGTTGGTGATTTTTAACAAGACATAAATGATTAATAAAGACATGGACTATAAAATGCTTCCACCACTGTCTGCGTTAATTTTAAGTAACTTCCTTGATCAGATGTCTGCCGTATGGACTGTGGATGGCACTGTTGTTGAGTGGCTGATAGGATCTGAGGCTGAGCTTGAACATGAGATTCGATAATTTTTAGCACTAATTTTTTAGAAAGCATTTCAATTTTATTATCTTCAATAATAATAATAATTAATAAAAACTAAGTATTATTATTATAGCGCGTACTGATTCAAGAATTATTATTACCAAGTAGCTAACGATTTTTCTTTATACACGTGACATATCTGTCCGATAAATAATAATTCCTTCGTAGAGCTTTAAAAAAATGCAAATTTTACATTTTTCTTTCTTTGTTTACACAGTGCAAAGTAGTTAGACGAGAAGACTCGTTTAATTATTTGCCTTTCCCTATTATTTTATTAAAAAATATATAATTTATTTTGTGAAACGTACCCGGACTTAATTCTTCCAAAATAAAAAAAATATAGATTATGAATTAGTTTATTTAAAACCTATATATTAACTTCACTTTTATTTGTGTATTTCTTTTTGGCTAGGTTTATGGCAAAATCTTCAGATGACTGAAGACCTACTTCCCAAGCTGAAACTTGGCACGTAAGACGTAAACTTGTTGCCGATGACAAGACACACTATCAAATCAAATTTCCGGTAACCCAAATCCACCCCCACCAACCCCCACCAATAATGTTATTTTTTTCACGGGGACGATGAAGGAAATATTACACATCAATTTCATGAACAAAAATTCAAGATAACTGCGCTAAATAAATTATTTAAAAAATATCGCACGTGCGTTTGGTGCGTAATATTTTCTTTTGTTTTTAACAGTTGGTGTAATAAATTGGCGGTGTAAAATTGGGTTGGAGATTAGTATATTAATATAAAATAAAATAATAACAAATGCTTATAAGGTATTTATACCAGACCTGTTTACTCTTACGATTTTGGCGTACAATGGACGATTTTGAGGTGTATAGATTGTACGGTATTAGCACGGTATGAGAAGGGACTAACCCATCATAAATCCTCTATTTGCCAAGAAAGATATTTAATTTAAACCTCCGTAAGATCAGTAAATTCAAAAATTTAATTGATGATTAAGTTTTATTTTTGCTGTCTAGGTATGTACCAGATTTAGGATCAATGGAACAGGTCTAGTGAGCTGACCTATTTTTTTAAAGTTAATTCATGTCGTCATGTCTTTCACAGATGGCGCTCTTAAATCTATACACAATGAAATGGAAGCAAGAATATTGAAAAAGGAAAATTAAGAGCATCTTGAAACTGATGATGGTAGTGTATTTTTTTTCAAGTTGTGAAAATATTATTTGATACAATGAATGTCAATTGACATAATGATGTATTGCATAAACTAATTCATGTTTGGCAAATTGTTTAGTCCTGTCAAATGAGTACCTGGTACTGAAACGATTCATCACCGAGTTTGATCATGTCATCATTAGGGGAAAAATTTTTCAATTTCATGGATGATGGGCTGATATTTTTTATAAACTGTAAAAAAAAAAAAAACACCTTTTCTCAGACATTTTTTAAAATGATCATTTGAAACATTGTACATCTCTGACTGATTCCCCATAGAATAACATGGGAAAAATTTTTAAATTTAATGGAAGATGGGCTTATTTTTTTTATAAAATATAAAAAAAAAAAAAAAACACCTTTTCTCAGACATTTTTTAAAATGATCATTTGAAACATTGTACATCTCTGACTGATTCCCCATAGAATAACAGCTCTGAGCGAGCTTTCCGGGGGGGGGGGCGTCAATATAGAGTAGCCAGGTATTATGTTATGGCTTATTATAAAATAAAATTCATTTCTATTCTAGCTGCACCACCTCCTCTTCCCCCCTCCCCCTTATGGTTCATCTCTTCCTACTAAAGACCAATCAAGTGGTTTCTACTTGCACACCTGGAGTCCAAAACTTTGCACTTTATATTCAAAATGTTTTACAGATTTCACTTTAGAATATGTACAGGAAGTGAGTTACTGTCTAGCATATAAATAACCTTCAAAAATGGTAGAAAATATTTGGGAAAGATTTCGCTAATTAAAAGTGCATATTTTTATTGTATGAAAAAGTTTAAAAGCATAAAACACTTAAGTACTACTTATTTTAGAACCTCTAGTCTGAGGACTCTGGATGATAAGCTTAACATTTTAATCTGACAATAGATTTCACACATGTTATTTTCTGTTGCAATGTCAGACATTTATGGAGAACATTTTAAATGTTATCTATAACATTTAAATGTTTACATTTGTACCTCTGCTGCCGGAGTATTCATCACATATGCATTCTTTTAAAAGGCAGTGTCTGAATGGGGGACTGCTTCTACAGGTACTCATAAACCCTTAAGTCAATTCCATCACATGTGTACATTTATGTCCCCATGGCACACATGCTATTCAGTCAGTATGGTTGTGTGTAGTATTAATAAAAATTAGTTATATTTATACTGGGATATGAGAGACAATCAACTGGTTTTAAAACTGCAAAATAAAGGGAGGTCAGTCAGATATTTCCATACAAAAAAAAGACGTTTATTTCAAAATGAATGTTTCCTTTTTTCAAATACAAGCTATACTATTTTGACTTAACTATCTCTGAATATTTGGACTTTGGCAGATCATTCTTATGTTGTTATTCCCTTGACTTCGTGGCGTCCTACTAAGTACAGTTCTCTTTTAACTTGTGGCTAGTTTTGTACTTTAACACACTTTGTACAGGTCTGTTCAAACATGTGCTAGTTTGTACTGGAACTGCTCATCACCTCTGATTGATGCAGCTCAAGTCCTTTGTTTATTTAGATTAGATAAATGTATAATTTAATGCTAATCCTTGGTATTGTGTTGTATTGTGTGGTTTTTTTTAGGGGCATGGGACTATTAAGGTGTTCCATAGTTTTTCCCCAGACATTTAGTAAATATATGTTGTATCTATCAAAGCTGAAAGTGTGAATCCAATAATTTTCTGTTCAAACGTGCCTGCTTTTTGTTTGGTTTCATGATTATTTGCAGAGTGCCTACGACTGACACAATTTGTCTGTGGTTTTGTCATATTATTCCTCAAATTTGGTTACATGCTATTTTTTGTGTAAATCATCTTATTTATATAATTACATTTTTGATATAAACTGTACACTTAAATTATTTAAATAATGCCATCACTCAAATCCATGCATTTATCTGTGCTGTCCACTCGATCTTGTCACTTCTTTTTGTTCACTGAAATCTCTTGTTCATGGTACTACACAATTTGTAGTTTTTCTCATTCTAATTTATTGAAAGGAATTCATTCAATGTTTCTAATCATTTTTGGTTTTTGTTTTTTCTTAATCTTGTTTCAGAGAATTTATTGAAATAAAATTTTGGGTTTGCCCACACAGAGCAAACAGGTGGCTCCCCCAACCATCTGTTGTTTTTTGTTTTCTTTTTTTTGGTTTGCTCTCAAAGCATTTCGTGTAAGTCAGTGTATATCATGGTGTGGAATGTGAATGCTAGTAGGTAAGCACTTTCCTTGCTCCATGCATAACTATGTCTCAGTATTTTTTAAAATATTTTTACATAGGTCAAGGGTTAACTAAAGAAAAGTGAATTTCTTTGACTGTCATAAGTCAATTATGACTTACATCCACCCAAGCTGTGATTTTTAATTTTTTTTTTTTTTGAGGGGAGGGGGGGTGTGACTTTGACTTTGATGACTTTTGTAAAACTTAGGCTCTAACTATTTTTTGTAAAGATTATTTGACACTTGAGCAAGTCAAATGAAAGCAACAAAGTTGTGTGAATGTTGAGACGCTGTGGTTGATAATTAGTGAAGGAATACAGCTTTAGATATTGCTTTTGACTAGAGTAAGTACTGGGGAAGAAATTGTCCTGCTAACTGTTCAATGTTGGGTTCGCTGTTCATTGGTTTTACATTGCCTATGGAATGAACATTTACCTTCAGCCATATTCGTATGCATAACTCCTTACTAATGCATCTGCATAGTCATGTTGATCATTTGCAATCATTGAAAGCTTAAGCCTGCCATAAGTTCTGAGGTTTGTTGAGGGGGAGAGCTGAAATGCTGTAGGATCAGAAGAAATGCATGTCCAAGTCGAAGCAACAAACCCAGCTCTCTTTTTAAATATAACTTTATACTTTACTTTATCATAAAGAGAGTTGTGTAAAAACAAAAAACAAAAAAATGATGTGAAAGTACAGCAAAAAGTCAAAACTCAAATTCTTTGTTGAAATAAACCTAAGGGGTGAAATTACATATATTTTATTAACAGTACTAAACTAAGGATTAAGAATAATAAATTACTGATTAAGTTAAGATGACTGACTGAGAAGTCTAACCCTGGGCCTGGAAACTAAGAGCAACTTACTAGCGTTTAATCTTGTCCGTGTATTTATTTTTTTTCAAAAATAACCATATATGGAGCAGTCTGAAATATTATATCAGTAGACATTAGTATCAGACGTTAATCCTAATGCCTTATTGCATTGTATTTTAACGATTATTATAAACCTTAAAATTTACAACTTAGAGCTCAGATAAATAATGCCATTTAGCCTTTAAATTTGGCAATTTGCAAAAAAACAAAACACACTTTGTTTAAAATAATAACTCACTATACAAGCCAATGGTTCTCAATTTTTATGAGCAAAGTTACCCTAAACCCCGTTAGAGGCTATGTTAAGAAGGCTTTTTAATAGAGTAATTGTAAAAGACAAGACATTGAAAATATGTAATTTTAAGTCTGATTCAGTGGCCTAACTTTTAGAGACACCCTGCCACTTTTTAGTTTTTTTCCACCAGCATCCAAATTTTATTTTATTTTTTCCACAACCTCAAAACTTTAGGCCCCTTAACAATCTGATTAAAGAGCGGCGTTGGCGTTGGACTGCGATAAGCCATTTAAGTCAGTTGATCAATGATTTGCTTAAGAAAGTTTTCAACTTGTCTCGTCAATTTCTAATCGATCTTTGCCATTTGACGAGAGGAGCATAACATACTAAACCTTGGTGTCACATGATATTTCTTCCTTGTCTGGTCATAAACGTAAATTTGAAGGGATTATGCCACCCTCTGGCGTCGGGCCTTTAAAAAAAATATTTAAAAATAAAATAAATTGGTTGACAGACGAAGGGTTCAAGGGAAAAACCAGAGATGTCAATTTTTAGAAATTTGCAAGTTATCTCCCGTGTTGCTACATGCCATTCAATAGAATAATATGACACACAGTCCCAACTGAAAAAACAGCGTAGTCAATAGAGCTTGACATTTTATACTTTTATGAGTAAATTTCAAACTTTATCATCAATTTTCTCAAAACTCTCAAAACCTGACATCACTGGTTTTACCCTTGAACCCTTCTAATTGTTTAAATTGCGATTAATATTTGAAAGGATTTATTTTCATTTGTGTATTGTTTTTTTTTAAGTAGGTCAAGACTCGAAACAATAAAGAAATAAAAACATGACTCTTTAAGTTTAAGGGGGGGGGGAGTGAGACGAGTGAACATCAGAAGGCGGTTTCATAAGTGGTGATCCTGTATCTGGACGAACTATTGGGGATCTTTAGTACAGTGAAACCTTCGTTTTGCGACCCTCGCTCTTAAGTGACTCTTTCGAATATACGACAGGAAAAAAAATTCACTGATGCTAACATGCTTTGTACCGGTACTATGTAAACGACCTCTCACGACTCCCTCTAAAACGCGATTTGCGACCTCCAATTAATATACTTCTACCACCTAGCACATGAAAAATTCAGATTACAAAGCAATGCTATATTTTTTCGCTTGAAGAAAACGGTTTCGTTTACAATGTTTAATGATAGATAACCATTACAGTGACACTGAGAATTCAAATGAAAGGATTGAGTTACTCAATAAAATCATTTGAGCTGTCTACGGCAAGGGACCCTATCAACGACTGACGCTGATGTCTGTTGATGTGGACAAACGCTACAGGAGATCCTTGGAGAATATATTAAAAAGGACATGTTCGCGGGTCAGGGAGGGTTGTGCTACTCTAAGAACACATTTATGTTTGCTTTGCTGTCAGCACTCGGCTACGATGCCAGGATGGCCCACCCAACGGTGTTCTGTAACGATCTCACACCAGACAACCACTTAGTCGTGTTGATCTACGGTGCTGTTTTACCCGATGATCAATACCTCGTGGAGGTCGGTTGTGAATATCCAGTGATGCGCACCATTTCTTTGGACTCCTCAGAATAGTCTCAGAAACATACAGATTCTCTTCAGACCTTTAAATTCGTACAAAAATCTAATGATAGAGAATAAAAGATAATAATTGATGGACTGCTTTCAAGTTGTGTAAATGAAATATAGGAATAAGGTATGCTAAACTTGAATTCATAGACAGGACAAAAAGAGTTGGACGTTTCGGCTGAGTGTCTTCACCAGCAAACAAGACAAAAAGAACTTTAACAAGTATCAGAGTCGTGTTGACACTACAAAAAGTCTGTTGCATCGTCTACATGCAATATCAGTGAAAACAGAGATCAAGCAAACACTGCATTTACACATGGAAGTCTTGCTACGTTTATGACCTGCTGCAAAGCTCAACAAGACTGGAAGTTTTTTTATGATTGCTTTACTGCGATATTTACAGACATAAAACTTCGCTTGCAAACAAGTCCTAGAGCGATACATTGCTCTAATGGGAACATCATCGGCATTTTCAAATCGAATGTGCTCGTTGCAGACGAGAACGGCAGTTTGGCGAAGACAGATCTTCGGCTGACCATTCCTCCACACGCGCCATCCGATGAGGCGTGTGGTCAAGGAGGTGAGAGTATCGTAGTCGAGAATGAAGGCACGTTTAAATCTGCTGAAGTTTCTGAAGATGACCCACTTTGGGATCTTGAGGTTGTCCGGCAGCCTAACGCGAGCATCTTTCCTCAGTTTTCTAAAGGCGCGGTGACCGCTGCTCTCAAAAACTGGAAAATCTCCTAAATGATATATATATATATATATAATTATAGTAAATAAAAAGTATCGTCTTGTGTTATACATTTTGTTATAATTACACTTTTTCACAGTAAATTTAAGGCTTTGCTACACCATGTGCCCTTTTTAGGTGTTAGTCATTGTTCAAAATGAGAGTAAATATAAGACTAGGCTACACAGCGGATGATGCGCACCTTATGTCAGAGTTTATAATCATATTAAAGTTAAGACTAGGCTGCACAACAGATTGTCTGCGTGTCACGGCTTGTAATGATGACTCAATCAAACTCACGTGATGCATAACATTTAATCCACGATCCGTCACAAAATAAACCATTACACAAACAATTTGTTTTTAAAGCGATTTGGTTTCAACATTTAAAAACACATTCAATGTTTGGCCTTGCTAAATTCTTGTTTTGTCACTTACACCCGTACTTTTAAATCAGTGATAGTAGACATCTCTAAATCGCACAAAATGGGTTTTCTAATGCGATGCTTTTGGGTGAAGTTAAACCATAGGTACTTTAAAAAAAAAACAAAAAAAAACCCCCTTAAATTGAAGTAAATAATTTAATGAAAAATTAGGTTTGAAATAAAGCTGAAACTCATTTGCTTTACGCACAAAAAAAATAAAAAATAAAAATACATATATAAAATTAATATTTGGACAGGACGACAACACTATATAAATGATTTAATGGGAGATTTTTGTAAGAGATTTAAATCGTTTAATGCAACGTTTCAGTGTTTCAGTTTAGCTTACAAGTGTTATTTGAGAATTTCGATCAGTTAAACAGTCAGCCATCAACTAAATAATCAGCAATCAGTTGAACAATGAGCCATCAACTAAACAGCCGGCAGAAACTTGATGCCGACTCGGCAGAGACCGGAACCCACGCGCCCATTGTAGTTTCCTCCAGATATGACCCTGTTGATGCCAAGGTAAAGGTCATAGTTGACAGGTCCCTCGTGGTCGGGCTGTCCGTTTAAGGCGTACCAGCCGGGGCTTGAGAAGGAGTTCGTCTTGGTTGGGTCGTGGTCAGCAGTCCAAACCAGGATCTCATCCCCGGCTATTAAGGTCAGGTGATTACTGGGCACATAATGTAGAACAATATGATGTTTATTATTGGTAGTCAGTTTGAATAACAAAGAAACAGTAGCACAAATAATAAATAATTTATTTTAAAAAATAGCCTTCATGTAAGTTTGGGCAATTTTATAGTTGTATTGCCTCCCAGTCTTGGCCTTGCCTTCTTGGTTTGACATCACGAAGTTTTTCATCGCTTGGTATAGGCTCTTTAGTTCAAATATGTTTGCATCTGCCTTCAAACAAAGTTCTGACAAATATTTCTACTAACTCGTAGCCTCAGGGCCAATTTATTATCACGTCAACGTAAAAACAAAAACAAAAAAACTCTTCTTCGCAGAGTTTACACTGCTAACTTTACTTATTTTTATTTCACTATCTGCACTCTACACTGTCTCCCCTAAATGTCTTTTAGATCAAACACATGTTTGTCAATCGCAATCGCCTTACCCCGTGAGTCGTTCACTCACCTATACAGATTTGGGATGTTAAAAGCCTGACCACTGCCACCATTGTCACTGTAGTAACCTGAGATTGACTTGTCGTTGCCTTGAACCTCCGCGTCTCTGCTCTGTGACGCTCCGTCGCCAGCTTGAATGAAGAAGACATTTTATAAGAAAATGGAACACGTAAGGGGTAATGATGAGCTTTAAAGCTAATGATGATAGTAATTAATAACCATAAGCAGAGATAATAATAATAAATTGTTGCAAAAATTGTTAATCGACAAAGGAACAAAGACACGGTTCGCTAAAGAAATCCAGCATAGTTTTTAAATCCTCTACATTCACTTTTGTTCGTGTCTGTCTGGCTAATTTTTTCAGACGGCTAATTGGCCCACTTCCCGTCAATCTATCGAAATTCGGCCAAAAAAAAAACTCGTTGCTATGGACAACACGCCTTTTCAAATTTTTAGCCCCACCCCTTAAACCTCAATCCCCAAGAATTAGTTTTTCCAGTTTTTCAAGGGAACGATTAGGGAAATATGATGCCACCGACTTCACGAAATAAAAATACAAATAACTGCGCTAAATGAGGTTTATATATATATATATATATATATATATATATAAATATATATATGTATGTATGTCATTCTTCCGTCTTCACGAGACGATGGAGTAGCTATGTAGTCCTACACTTCGATCAGGGGTGCACTATGCCGATCTCGACTGTATTTCTCGCAGGAGAATATTGATTCCTGGTTATGTTTGGTTGTCCGTATTGTTCTTTTCATTGCATTGGCTTCATTTCGCGCATCTTCTACATTTTTTACTCCTTCATACACTGCTGTTCCCCTGCAGGAACGTTGTTAGGCAATGATCTCCCATTTGTTGATAGCAGTGCTGGCTTCCCACATGCTATTTTTGAAAACATCCTCAAATCTTAGGCGCGGCCGTCCAACAAGTCTTCTCCCTTCTGCCAACTCTCCATACAGCATCATCTTTGGGATTCAGCATTCCCCTATTCTCCTTTCATGGCCTAACAAGCCAAGGCGCCTCTTACTAAGAGCGGAGAATATGCTAAACATTTTTGCACGCTCCGAGACCTCTGTGTTAGGCATCTTGTCCTGCCATCGAATGCGTAAAATGCGACGCAGACATCTTTGATTAGCATAGAATAGTATATAACACGGAAAAGTAAGTAAGAAGGTATAGATCAGGGACGGACATGGGAAAAACCGGACCAAAAGCATATTACTGGAAAGCCCCCAAGACTCCCGGACAGGGGCCTAAAAGAAGACATGTGCGGGGAAACCCGGGCGCAGGGAAACTCTAATTGAAGATTTATTGTTTAGTGTTGGGTTTGTGTACTCAGGACTATACCAATTACGTCATTGCATTTTTAGTACCTTTCTTCTTCCGGTCGTGTATACCTATTAGTACTGTGTACATAATTATCCGTTATACCCATATTTACGGTATACCTATTTGTATTGTATACCTATTGTGCTGTGCACCTCTTTGTACTGTATACTTTTATGTACTTTATACTTATTTGTTCTGTATACTTGTTTGTGCTGTATACTTATTTGTACTCTATATACCGTTTTGTACTGCATACATATTCGTACTGTATACCTTTTTGTACTGTATAACTAATATCTTTTCTACGTCTCTACAACGATTTGATGCTAACATATGACAAACCAAGCCTTACCCCAACCGTTGTTGGTGCTTGAATCACCGAGGTTGAACGTCCAGCCTGTGGGGTTCTCAAAGTCCATGTCCAACTTAATTCTTCGCTTGCTGGCATCGTCTTTAGGTAAGGTTATCTTGAGAACACCTGTGGAATAGATATTTTGACTGTTAGTAACATAACAGTGTTATGTGATGTATGTTTTTCCTGTTCCCATGATGGAGAGAATACAACAATCTTCCTAAAATTGTGTCACAAATGACTGGTGTGGAGCTTAACAACGGCGCTCCATTGGCTGCTTCATGCTATTTATAATGTGTTTTGTTCGGAACTTTGTTCAAGGCATGCTTCCGTCATCTGTATGCCCTGTGTCAGTTGCGTCCTCAATGCAATGGGAGAACGGCCAATGCTATAGCGTACTTCTAATCCAGTCAAGATTAGATTACTGTAATAGTTGTTTGTGGGGTTTACCTCAGAACCAAGTTCAGAGACTCCAAAAGATACAAAATACTGCAGCGCGCATTGTTTTGCGGATGAAGAAATCTGACCACATCACCCCAGTTCTCATCACCCCAGTTCTACGAGATTATCATTGGGTTCCTGTGAGTGAGCGCATTAACTACAAAATTCTGTCCCTGGCGCACAGCTGCATAGATGGCTCAGCACCGGAATATCTCAAAGAAATGATTTATAAGCATGTATCATTGAAGAGCCTGCGGTTTTCAACACAGTCCTTATAACTGAGAGTTCCTAGTGTGAATGAACACAGAAAAAAGTCTTACGGAGTGCGCTCTTTTGAAGGGACAGCGCCAAAATTATGGAACAGTTTGCCTCAATCTTTAAAGAGAATTGAAAATGATAAAAAATCACTTAAGAAACATTTCAAAACTTTTTTGTTTAAATGGATTTAAGAACACCGATATAAATATCAAATCAATCAATCAATCAATCAATCAAAAACTTCCCCATTTGTGGCACTACGTTTATTAAATGATAAATGTGCTTTGGGGGGGGGGGCATTTCAGAGAAAGTGGGGTAATTTTTTTTATTTTTTTTTAAAGCTTTGGAGATTAATGCAAGTTAACAGTTGGAAAAGAAACGGCATTGTTTTATTTATGACTGTTCCTGAGGAAATCAATTGGGATTATTTCTAATAGTGTCAGCGTCAAAAGTTGCCTAACGTTGACAGCACAAGGTTTTCTTTATAGTAACAGTGTTAAGGTTTGCCTAATAGTCGCTTCTCTTTATACAGTAGTGGCATCCCACCTAAGAGTGGAGTGGCTAGAGTTTTGTAACGCCGGGGACGGGGCTGGTACTAAACTTTGACACCTCCTACGTCTCATTGAAACCACAAAAGATACCGAAATGATGTAAAAATTTGACAACAAATGCCGCTCCAGGCAAGTCATCCCACCAAAATATCTCACCTTTAGTGCTGCCATTTATCCCAACACAATAACTCACCTCTAGTGCTGCCATTTATCCCCCCAAAATGTCTCACCTCTTGTGCTGCAAGCAGACCCCTCGAAGTTCTCAACTCTGACCACGTTGGGGTGATCTTTGAATGATGAGGTCTTAAAATCATAATAGGCGTCGTAGCTGCTAGCTACAAGTCAATTGAAAGAATGTAGAATTAGTATTGTGTTTTTTAAATTGCAATAAATTAAGGTGACCAATTGTTGTTGTTTTTTTTTTGTTGATACATTCTTTGAAGTGTGATACAATTTAATATTTATTTAAAAAAATTTCTATATGAAACAGTTTAAGCAAAAAAAAAATATTTTATAAGCATAAAACAAATTCAAAGTAGAATGAATAATCTATATCTAAATGAGCCAGAATAATCAATACATTGATCGTGGGCCCTCCAAATCTTGGAGGGGATTGGTTCGAAATGACCACAGCGGCTTTAAAAAAAAAAATATAAAAAAAAAAACAGTGATATTTATTAGAAACAATTTACTTGAATTTGCATATATACTAGTTTCATTTAATTTAGTATTTATATACTTTTCTATAATAATATTGGGCTGAAAGAGCACTGCAAGGAAATAGCGCAGTGGTTCTTAACCTGGGTTCAATCGAACCCCATGGGTTCGGTGGGTCAGTCTCAGGGGTTCGATGGAGAGCCAAAAAAAAAAAAAAGAAAAGAAATCATATTTTTTTTCCTATTAAAAAGGGTTCGCTGAATGAGCATATGAAACTGGTGGGGTTCAGTACCTCCAAAAAGGTTAAGAACCACTGAAATAGTGGAACTAAGGATTTCAAGCCTCACCATACCTTGTTCCACTGTTTCCTTCACATAGCATGAAAGCTGTCCTTCGTTTATTAATAAAATTAGAGGGGCATTAAAACCGGAATTAATTCGTTTTATGTATGCTGACCTGAGCTTACGCTGGTCGACATGATGCCTAATTTCGGTACTGATAGAAGTCCTGTCCCCCCTGCGCCCCCCACCCCAAAAAAATCTCCCGGATAAAAGTGTCTGTAAACAAAACCGGAGTAAAACATTTGGGAGGTCCAAGACATGAATAAACATGGTGGATTTTTTTCAAATTAATATGAATCTGGACATTTTGACCAGGGAGGAGAATCCCCATACCATTTGTAACGGTATTTAGGTTTACAGTCCTTGGGTTTACAGTCCTTGGGTTTACAGTCCTTGGGTTTACAGTCCTTGGGTTTACAGTCCTTGGGTTTACAGTCCTTAGGTTTACAGTCCTTAGGTTTACAGTCCTTGGGTTTACAGTCCTTGGGTTTACAGTCCTTAGGTTTACAGTCCTTAGGTTTACAGTCCTTGGGTTTACAGTCCTTGGGTTTACAGTCCTTGGGTTTACAGTCCTTGGGTTTACAGTCCTTGGGTTTACAGTCCTTAGGTTTACAGTCCTTGGGTTTACAGTCCTTAGGTTTACAGTCCTTGGGTTTACAGTCCATGGGTTTACAGTTCTTGGGTTTACAGTCCTTTGGTTTACAGTCCTTGGGTTTACAGTCCTTGGGTTTAGAGTCCTTAGGTTTACTGTCCTTGGGTTTACAGTCCTTGGGTTTACACTCCTTGGGTTTACAGTCCTTGGGTTTACAGTCCTTAGGTTTACAGTCCTTGGGTTTACAGTCCTTGGGTTTACAGTCCTTATTTTTACAGTCCTTAGGTTTACAGTCCTTGGGTTTACAGTCCTTAGGTTAACAGTTCTTGGGTTTACAGTCCTTTTGTTTACAGTCATTGGGTTTACAGTCCTTGGGTTTAGAGTCCTTGGGTTTACTGTCCTTGGGTTTACAGTCCTTGGGTTTACACTCCTTGGGTTTACAGTCCTTGGGTTTACAGTCCTTGGGTTTACAGTCCTTAGGTTTACAGTCCTTGGGTTTACAGTCCTTAGGTTTACAGTCCTTGGTTTTACAGTCCTTGGGTTTACAGTCCTTAGGTTTACAGTCCTTTGGTTTACATTCCTTGGGTTTACAGTCCTGGGGTTTACAGTCCTTAGGTTTACAGTCCTTGGGTTTACAGTCCTTATGTTTACAGTCCTTAGGTTTACAGTCCTTGGGTTTACAGTCCTTGGGTTTACAGTCCTTATGTTTACAGTCCTTGGGTTTACAGTCCTTGGGTTTACAGTCCTTGGGTTTACAGTCCTTGGGTTTACAGTCCCTAGGTTTACAGTCCTTGGGTTTACAGTCCTTGGGTTTACAGTCCTTAGGTTTACAGTCCTTGGGTTTACAGTCCTTGGGTTTACAGTCCTTGGGTTTACAGTCCTTGTGTTTACAGTCCTTGGGTTTACAGTCCTTGGGTTTACAGTCCTTGGGTTTACAGTCCTTGGGTTTACAGTCCTTGGGTTTACAGTCCTTGGGTTTACATTCCTTATGTTTACAGTCCTTAGGTTTACTGGTTTACATTCCTTGGGTTTACAGTCCTTATGTTTACAGTCCTTGGGTTTACAGTCCTTGGGTTTACAGTCCTTGGGTTTACAGTCCTTGGGTTTACAGTCCTTATGTTTACAGTCCTTGGGTTTACTGTCCTTGGGTTTACAGTCCTTTGGTTTACAGTCCTTGGGTTTACAGTCCTTGGGTTTACAGTCCTTGGGTTTACAGTCCTTGGGTTTACAGTCCTTAGGTTTACAGTCCTTGGGTTTACAGTCCTTGGCTTTACAGTCCTTAGGTTTACATTCCTTAAGTTTAATGTCCTTAGGTTTACAGTCCTAAGTTTAACATTCCTTAAGTTTAATGTCCTTAGGTTTACAGTCCTTATGTTTACACTCCTTGGGTTTACAGTCCTTATGTTTACAGTCCTTAGGTTTACAGTCCTTGGGTTTACAGTCCTTATGTTTACAGTCCTTGGGTTTACTGTCCTTGGGTTTACAGTCCTTGGGTTTACAGTCCTTAGGTTTACAGTCCTTAGGTTTACAGTCCTTAGGTTTACAGTCCTTAGGTTTACAGTCCTTGGGTTTACACTCCTTAGGTTTACAGTCCTTGGGTTTACAGTCCTTAGGTTTACAGTCCTTGGGTTTACAGTCCTTGGGTTTACAGTCCTTGGGTTTACAGTCCTTGGGTTTACAGTCCTTGGGTTTACAGTCCTTGGGTTTACAGTCCTTGGGTTTACAGTCCTTGGGTTTACAGTCCTTGGGTTTACAGTCCTTGGGTTTACAGTCCTTGGGTTTACAGTCCTTGGGTTTACAGTCCTTGGGTTTACAGTCCTTGGGTTTACAGTCCTTGGGTTTACAGTCCTTGGGTTTACAGTCCTTGGGTTTACAGTCCTTGGGTTTACAGTCCTTGGGTTTACAGTCCTTGGGTTTACAGTCCTTGGGTTTACAGTCCTTGGGTTTACAGTCCTTGGGTTTACAGTCCTTGGGTTTACAGTCCTTGGGTTTACAGTCCTTGGGTTTACAGTCCTTGGGTTTACAGTCCTTGGGTTTACAGTCCTTGGGTTTACAGTCCTTGGGTTTACAGTCCTTGGGTTTACAGTCCTTGGGTTTACAGTCCTTGGGTTTACAGTCCTTGGGTTTACAGTCCTTGGGTTTACAGTCCTTGGGTTTACAGTCCTTGGGTTTACAGTCCTTGGGTTTACAGTCCTTGGGTTTACAGTCCTTGGGTTTACAGTCCTTGGGTTTACAGTCCTTGGGTTTACAGTCCTTGGGTTTACAGTCCTTGGGTTTACAGTCCTTGGGTTTACAGTCCTTGGGTTTACAGTCCTTGGGTTTACAGTCCTTGGGTTTACAGTCCTTGGGTTTACAGTCCTTGGGTTTACAGTCCTTGGGTTTACAGTCCTTGGGTTTACAGTCCTTGGGTTTACAGTCCTTGGGTTTACAGTCCTTGGGTTTGCAGTCCTTGGGTTTACAGTCCTTGGGTTTACAGTCCTTGGGTTTACAGTCCTTGGGTTTACAGTCCTTGGGTTTACAGTCCTTGGGTTTACAGTCCTTAGGTTTACAGTCCTTGGGTTTACAGTCCTTGGGTTTACAGTCCTTATGTTTACAGTCCTTAGGTTTACAGTCCTTATGTTTACAGTCCTTAGGTTTACAGTCCTTAGGTTTACAGTCCTTAGGTTTACAGTCCTTGGGTTTACAGTCCTTATGTTTATAGTCCTTAGGTTTACAGTCCTTAGGTTTACAGTCCTTGGGTTTACAGTCCTTAGGTTTACAGACCTTGGGTTTACAGTCCTTAGGTTTACAGTCCTTGGGTTTACAGTCCTTGGGTTTACAGTCCTTGGGTTTACAGTCCTTGGGTTTACAGTCCTTGGGTTTACAGTCCTTAGGTTTACAGACCTTAGGTTTACTGTCCTTGGGTTTACAGTCCTTGGGTTTACAGTCCTTGGGTTTACAGTCCTTGGGTTTACAGTCCTTGGGTTTACAGTCCTTGGGTTTACAGTCCTTGGGTTTACAGTCCCTAGGCTTATGAACCTTAGGTTTACAGTCCTTGGGTTTACAGTCCCTAGGCTTATGAACCTTAGGTTTACAGTCCTTAGGTTTGCGTTCCTTAGGTTTACGGGTCTTTTGTTTACAGTCAATAGGATTAGGGTTACCGTTCTAAAATAATTAAATATAAATAATGAATCTGGAAAAAATACTTAATACACAGTTTTATAGACAAAGGAATTATGAACATTTAAGAGATGCTGATTTAGTTCAAGTCCTTTTAATTAAAAATAATGACAATCTCGGTTTCATTTGTCTTGCAGAATGTGTAAAAACTCCATTCCATATTTTAAATAAGTCGTCTATTATATAAAAAAAAATAAGTTAAACACAATAAATACTGAAAGCAAGAGACGGTGTGTGTCTATCCATATAACCATTGGCCGACTTACCATCTCGCTTCTTCAGCCCTGTATGAGGTTCAACTGCACGAACCTGTGGTCGAAATCAGAACTGGTTGAATCTTGCACAAAAAAGAACCTCTAATAAATAGTTGATGGTAAGACCGTCGTTCAAAAAAACTAATGTTCAATTTCACTTTTTTTTTCTCTTTCTTTTTATATGTTTCTTTTTACAGTGAAAAGAAGAGAGCACGACAGTGACGCACAGTGGGCGAACCAATGGGACGTATATGACGGTTATATCTAGAATTTTCGGAATGGGTGACAATTTTTTGTCTGTGCTGGTATGAAATAAGCCTGAGACCTTAATCACGCTTGAGAAAACGATGCAAGAACTAACACCACGTATAAGGTTTGGCGACGTACGGCCCAAAAATAAATACTTTAATAGTGATTCCGTCATAGATAACGCAACGAATATTTTTAATCGATTCTATTCCCATATATACGTAAGTCAAAATTTTTAGTATTTATATTACTTGTTCATAATTTAGTTTTCTTTAAAAAAAAAATGATTTTTCAACCCTGGTGTAAAGTGTCCCCCCCCCCCATTAATTT
>CAXITT010000001.1:2393684-2437732 GCA_964033795.1 Lymnaea stagnalis | reverse complement strand
ACATTCAAACACACCCGTTAGGACATTCGAACACCCCCGTTAGGACATGCAAACACACCCGTTAGGACATTCAAACACCCCCGTTAGGACATTCAAACACCCCCGTTAGGACATTCAAACACCCCCGTTAGGACATTCAAACACCCCCGTTAGGACATTCAAACACCCTCGTTAGGACATTCAAACACCCCCGTTAGGACATTCAAACACCCCCGTTAGGACATTTTGTGTTGGGCACCCCCGACTTAGAATGTTAAAAAACTATTGAGTTTATGATATAATCTTTTGGAATCTAGACCCTGCACAGGTTTAGCCAGATTCTAGATTTAGCCAGATTCTAGGTTTAGTCAGATCCTAGGCATGGGCGCCCGCAGAAACTTTGTAGGGGGGGGGGAAGCAAAAAAAATCATTAACTTTCCAGGGGAGGGGGGGGCAAAAATTTTTTAGTAATGTTTTAATATAATTTTAATTTACTGTAGCGTATTTGTATGGTGAACGAACGGACAGGACATCAGCCTAGTTACTTTCTCTTTATTTGCTCTTTACTTTAATAAATTGTTTGTCTATTTTTGTCTAAATTTTTTTTATCCAATCAATCCAAGGGGGGGGGGGCAAGTGCCCCCCTTGCCCCTACCTGCGGGTGCCTATGATCCTAGGTATTTAGTCAGTATAGCCGATCTCAATGTTTTTGTCCCTCCATTTAGAACTAGATCAGCGGTTGTCAGCCTGATGTTGAAGACCGATCAAAGGTCAGCTGACACTATGGCAAGGGTCACTTGAGAACTTTAGAATTTTAAGGGTTTCATTTTGATACAAATGTACATTTCTGGTTACTGATCGGTCAACTTGCTGTTCCTATTTAGGTCAAGACCATTGGACTGACTTTTTGTTTTCTCCATGTAATTTTTGGAATTTGGATCAGATCAATACCAGGCCCAGAAACATTTCAAATCACTTTACACACATAGGAGACAGTAAGATCAATACATTGATTGTGGGCCTTTAATATATGAAGGAAAAAGAAGAAGATTTATTCATGTACATATATATATGTAAATATATATATATATATACATAAATATATATATTATACGTTTGGAAGATGCATTGCGACCACTTCATCAGTTATTTGAGATGAACTTATCAGGGTGAGGTCTGCCCCTGATAGTCAGGACCAAAGATGAAGAAATTCACGTGTTCCTCAATTCGTCAGAATTTACCTGCGTGTTGCCGTGGGGTTTAACTTCCGGGTCATTAGTTTGGTTTACGTCAGCAACGCCATCGGGGTACGTCATGTCTCACTCTTGTTTGTTTTTAGAATGATATAAATATTTTTTTAAACTAATAGTTTCCATTTTCATCAGCTGTAGGCGCCGGAATGACCTCTTGTAGATCACGTGCTGCTTTTAAATTGTTCCCGTAAAAAGTGCTTTTTAGTGTTGGGGGAGCATTAAATGGCGAAGGAGCTTATACGATTTACAATGCAAGAATAAGGATAATAATGAATTATAATACAAACTTATTTGAATGTTAATTTTACACACATGTACACATGACATGAAACATGTACGCCGGACATAAACCGGTGTGCACAGGACATAGAATCATGTGCACAGGACATAAACACATATATACAGCATATAAACTCATGCACAAAGGACATGAATACATTGACATATGACATGAACACGTACGCAGCATGTACGCATCAAATAAACTCATGCACCAAGAACTACTTTTTTTACATATGCCACTAACCCATTTCACGAAGGACAGATACGCATGTTCACAATGCATAATCACATATACACATGACATGACCAGTATAAAAATACATGTATTAAGCCCATAAAGATATGTATCCAGGACATAAACATATAGACACATCTTAAAAATATGCACCCGAGATAAAAACTGAAACTCATTACATATACACAATATGTACAAATGGCATATACACATTTAAAATGACATTAACACATATGCACATGAAATTAACACATGAACACATGACAAAAACACATAAGCATGAAACTAAAACATTTAGCATTAACATAAAAATGTACACATGACATAACACTTGTAAACATGCCATAAGCGTAGGCACCCATGAGATAGAAACATAAACCTATGTGATCAACCGTTGTACTTTGAGAAGAAGAGCATCAAAATAAGTGTCCATGAAACTTTCATCCCCAACGGCTGCTAAAGAAGAAGAGCATCAAAATAAGTGTCCATGAATCTTTCATCCCCAACTGCTGCTAAAGAAGAAAAGCATCAAAATAAGTGTCCATGAATCTTTCATCCCCAACGGCTGCTAAAGAAGATGAGCATCAAAATAAGTGTCCATGAATCTTTCATCCCCAACTGCTGCTAAAGAAGAAGAGCATCAAAATAAGTGTCCATGAATCTTTCATCCCCAACTGCTGCTAAAGAAGAAAAGCATCAAAATAAGTGTCCATGAATCTTTCATCCCCAACTGCTGCTAAAGAAGAAGAGCATCAAAATAAGTGTCCATGAATCTTTCATCCCCAACTGCTGCTAAAGAAGAAGAGCATCAAAATAAGTGTCCATGAATCTTTCATCCCCAACTGCTGCTAAAGAAGAAAAGCATCAAAATAAGTGTCCATGAATCTTTCATCCCCAACGGCTGCTAAACACCAATAATGCCCCTTTTAAAACATTTAATTATTCACTCTTTAGGTATAATAGAATTTTCAAATTATTTCTCGCGTATTGTGTCGCTTAGAGACCGACCGAATTTCGGCGTAGTTTCGGTTTCGGTTAAAAACAGAAAAGTTAACTTTGGTTTTTTTTCCCGTTGTATCAAACAGAAAAGTTAAGTTTTACATTCATTTCAAACTTTCGTTCATACATTTGATACGATTTTTGTATGGAGCCTTGTCACATCTTTCAAATTACCATTTGATCGAATTCTCAATTTGTCCACACAAAAACATTTATTAAAATAAAAAGAAATCTCTCACAAAATAGTGCGTTCATACAAAAATTTGACGCAAATTTGAAGCTAATTTGAATAGTATTTTATTGTGTGATTATGTAAGAGTTGACATGTAAGTGTACCAAAAAGAAAAAAAAAAGTTTTCTTATGCAATGATCTTGTGTGAAGTAAAACATTAGTTAATTTTTTTTAAAATTATATAAAATAAACAAATTAAATGCAAATTATCAATCCTACATTATTTATATAAATTTTTCTGTGGAATATTATTTTATACGTCAAAAACAATTAATATATATATATATATATATANATATATATATATATATATATATATATATATATATATATCGTATGCTCTGACAAAACAGTGTTAAATCCGATTTAAATAAAAATAGTTTATTAAACATGACTGTGTTGTAATCTAGGCTGTAGGCATTATTTGAGAATGTTCGTGGAATGAGTCATCGCCTAAACAGCGGGCAGAAACTTGATTCCGACTCGACAGAGACCGGAACCCACGCGTCCATCGTAGTTTCCTCCGGATATGACCCTGTTGATTCCAAGGTAAAGGTCATAGTTGACAGGTCCCTCGTGGTCGGACTGTCCGTTTAAGGCGTACCAACCGGGACTTGAGAAATAGTTCGTCTTAGTGGGGTCGTTGTCAGCAATCCAAACAAGGTGCTCATCTCCGGCTACTAAGGTCAGGTGATTTCTGTACAGATAATGTAGAACAATATGATGTTTATTATTTGTAGTCAGTTTGGGGAAAAAAATCAGAGAAAATAGGTAAATAATTTCAAATGTTTAATTTTCTAGGTAAGTTCGAGAATTTTATGATGTTATGGCCCCTTAGTCTTAATGTTGCATTTTTTGTCTAATGATTTCATGAAGTCTTTTATTAATTTGTGAGTAGTTCAAAAATTCTGGCAATTATTTCAACTAAATCGTAGCCAAAAGGCCAATTTATAGACATGTGAGCTTGCTTCTTCCCATAACTTACAATGCTAACATTATGTTTTTACCATGTAAAAATTTCCCCAAATGTCTTCAGGATCATACACTATTAATTGGTTTATTACTTGTAATTGCCATACCCACGAATCGTTCACTCACCTATACAGATCTTGAATGTTGAAAGCCAAGCCACTGCCACCATTGTCACTGAAGTGTCCCAAGATAGCGTTAGTGTTGCCTTGAACTTCTGCATCTCTGCTCTGTGAGGATGCGTCGCCAGCTTGAATAAAAATGAAAATGAGTGAAATGATGTTCTTTGAAACTTTAAATCTAATGATAATAACGATAAAAGCAACAAGAGAAAAAGTACTAGTACATAATAATTAAAACTGTTAATTCACAAAGCAACAAAGACGTGGCTTGCTAAGGGAATCCGAGACGGTTTTACACATTTGTATAGGGCAGTGAGAAGTCAGGAGCATTCGGCATGGTTTAGAGCAGGGGTGAATGTAAAAAACAGACAAGCATGGACAATTTATGACAGCTTTGCCCTCCATTTTAACTGAGATTTTTTAGATTGTTCAAGCGGATCATATGACTTTTTGAGCTAAACTTTCTGTGTGAAAAGCTCTTTTCTTTTATGAACTTTAACAAGGGTAAATTCATGGTCAAACTTACTGATGAGCATTTTCAAGCTATATTGAGGGTCTCAGTTGATTCCTCAACAGTCCAAAGGTTGTGTAAGATTTAGATATTGGATTCCATTCGGAAACGGGACCACATTGGGATCGAGATCCATCGTTAACGTGATACCATCCGGATACGAAACGGAATCGGAAATCTATACTTGGAAATGCGGTCTTAACATTGAACAGATTTCAGTAGGATCAGGACTTGAAAGGGAAATGGGATCCATGTGTGGTCATATTTTGTAAACGCGTTTTCAAAGGAGAAAATTAAAAAAAAAATAATTACGTTTTTTTCTTAGTGGATGTTTTTTTAACAGGTCCATTTATTTCGATGTTATCTAAAATGTAGAATTTACTCAAACCCCCCCCCCTTTTTTTTTTTTTACAATCCCGTGCCACGCCGGGTATTTTTGCTAGTATACATTAAACAAAAGTTTTACAGTTTTCAATAAATGAATTGTTGAATCGAGCTATGTGGTCACGTGCTAAATGTAAAATTGACTTATTTTCACCTCCTAAAGCAAACCCAGGCCATGCCGGGTATATTGGCTAGTATTCTTTAAAAATGCTTTACAGTTTTTAATGAGTACATTTTTTAAACGATATATGTGTTCACTAGCACGGCATATCTTTAAATGTTCTTCACACGAGACAAAGTAAATATATGAGAAACCCAGCCTTACCCCAACCGTTGTTGGTTCTGGAATCACCGAGGTTGAACGTCCATTCCGAGGGGTTCTCAAAGTCAAAGTCCAACACAAGTCGTCGCTTATTGACATCGTCCTTAGATAAGGTTATCTTGAGAACTCCTGCGCAATATGATTAGATCTGTTAACCGTTTTGTGACGCATATTTTGCACATTCCAACAATGGAGAGAATACGACAGTCAGGTTAAAAGACTAAGTAAAAGAGAATTGTGATACGCTGATGGTCTCCGAATAAAAAATGTTGACGTCACGGTTTAAAAAAATAAATAAATCATAGTTTCAAGGTTTGCCTATGAGTGACAGCGTTAAGGTTTGTCTAATAATAGCACAGTCGTACATATCAAAAGATACTGTTAGATTTTTTTAAAAGGTAACCACACAAAATCTTCTTTACAAGGGAAGCTGTGATAATTACGTTGCTTCTCTCCACGCAGTATCGGCATTCCTACTAAAAAGTGGAGTGGGTAGAATTTTGTAACGCCGAGGAGTCATGGTGTTCCTAAACTTTGACGCCACCTGCTACTCACAAAAAAAACAACAACAAAAGATACTGAAAGCCCCCCCCCAACCGCAAACACAGAAGCTATAAAATTGTATGAGATGTCACAGAGTAGGCCGAAAGTGCCGCTCTTGGCCAGTGTTCTTAAGCATGGGGCATTCACACACGTGATAGGTTAGTTGGCATTCACACACCTGATAGGTTAGTTACCAGTTAGTTACCCTCTAAACTTTCGCCTGTAGTGCCCCTAGTTTTCCGAATAATTTCTCTTATTACTAGTGCTATAGTCACTCATAAACACATATTTTGTGCTGCCAGTTATCCCATAAAATGCCTCACCTCTAGTGCTCCCATTTATCCCCAACAAAATGTCTCACCTCTAGTGCTGCCATTTATCCCAAAGAAATGTCTCACCTCTAGTGCTGCCATTTATCCCAAAGAAATGTCTCACCTCTAGTGCTCCCATTTATCCCCAACAAAATGTCTCACCTCTAGTGCTGCCATTTATCCCAAAGAAATGTCTCACCTCTAGTGCTGCCATTTATCCCAAAGAAATGTCTCACCTCTAGTGCTGCCATTTATCCCAAAGAAATGTCTCACCTCTAGTGCTGCCATTTATCCCAACAAAATGTCTCACCTCTAGTGCTGCCATTTATCCCAAAGAAATGTCTCACCTCTAGTGCTGCCATTTATCCCAAAGAAATGTCTCACCTCTAGTGCTGCCATTTATCCCAAAGAAATGTCTCACCTCTAGTGCTGCCAGTTATCCCAAAGAAATGTCTCACCTCTAGTGCTGCCATTTATCCCAAAGAAATGTCTCACCTCTAGTGCTGCCATTTATCCCAAAGAAATGTCTCACCTCTAGTGCTGCCATTTATCCCAAAGAAATGTCTCACCTCTAGTGCTGCCATTTATCCCAACAAAATGTCTCACCTCTTGTGCTGCAAGCAGACCCCTCGAAGTTCTCAACTCTGACAACGTTGGGGTGATCTTTGAATGATGACGTCTTAAAATCATAATAGGCATCGTAGCTGCTTGCTGCAAATCAATTGAAAGAATGTGCCGGCAATTTTAAATATTTAAAAAAAAAATAATAATAAAAAAAAAAATTAATAATGACTCAGTACTTTTTGTTTAAAAAAAATAATTGTTTTTGGTGTTTGGAGTTAGTGAAACATTTTTAAAATAAACATTCAGATAAAAGAAGTTTAAGCAAATAAATTATTTGAATAAACATGAAACAAAATTAAAGTTAATTTGTAAAATAAAACAAAACAAAGCTAAGAACAGGTTTGCGCCCAAATGTTTCCATTCTTTTTATAATAGTAAGAAAAATAAACAACAACCAGGCAAAGGGCGCAGGCTTACAAAGAGATTACAGAATGGAAAGATTTGTATTCATTAAAAGAAAATGACTTGAATTTAAAAAAAAAAAAATTGAATTTAGCATTCATGATGAGACTATATGGTTTCCAAAGGTGATACTAAAGATGTGTTAAAAGAACATTTACGAAAGGGGGAGGGGCGGAATAAATTCATTTTAGATGTGTGTTGGATGGCGCCAGTGTCGTAGTTGACCATATGGAGCCATGATGCCTAATTTTGCTAGGCCTACTGATAGATGCCATGTACCCGAGCCCTACAATCTGCCGCGTAAAAGCCTCTGTAAACAAAACAGGGAGGTGACCCCCCCCCTCTATTTCATTCGTTTACGGTCCTTAAAGTAAATCTTAAGGAAATAAATTTAATTAATGGCTAAAGAAAAGACTTATGATTGTGTCGAATTTTAAAGAAGAAAAAAATCCATTATGAACATTTAGGACATGTTGCTTTAGTTCAAGCCTTTTTAATTTCAAATATGGAAACTCTTGATGAAATTCGTGTTGCAGAATGTGTAAAAAAAAAAAATTAATCCATTCTTTTAAAAATGTATTCGTCTATTATATCAAAATAAGTTGAACACAATAAATACATAAGGCAAGAGACGGTGTGCGTCTTGAAGTATTACCATTGGCCGACTTACCATCTCGTTTCTTTAACCCTGTATGAAGCTCAACTGCTTGAACCTGTGGTAGAAATTGGAACTGTTTGAAGCTTGGACAAAATAAGAGCATCAAAAATATCGGATAGTAAGAAAATAGTTTATTTTGTAATGTGTTCAGTTTAAGGGGAGTTGTTTTCAGTGAAGAGAAAAGTAACCAATGTAGAATAGTCAAACATTTTTGACATAAAAGGTTTGTTCCGCGATAAGTTGAGAGTGTTCGATTAAAAAATTAATTGTACTAAAGGATTTTAAGTGAAACATGCTCAAGAATTTTCAGAATTTGTGACTTTTTTTCTTGCGTGCTTGGCTATCATATGAGGAAGACATCCAACTCGAATTGGAAAACCTTTCAAAAACTTACACCATATAATTGTATTTCGCCCAATATGCACAAAATATACTTAATGGAGATGGAATCGTATACAAAGAATATTTTATATAATATTATTACCATATGTTCATACGTCACAATTTGGAATAATTAAATTATCTGTTCTTGTTATATATTTTAATTGATTTTGTAACACAACACAGGAATAGTATTTTTTTCATCAATATATATGTAATAAATATCTATCTTAGAAAAGTCATCCTGTGAATTGCTTGATTTTATCTGCACGAGATGCACACAATTCTAGTCAATATTCGAGTTCTTAAATCACGAGAGAATGATCCGCACTGAAATTATGTTCCCTGTCTTAGTTTCAAGTTAAGTTACAATGGTGACGTTTTATTTTATACAAAAAAATCCACCACAATATATTTAATTTGAGTCTAAAGTGTCAGAAATCGATTGGCACAATTTGATAAGTCTTATTCATTGTTCTGTATACATTTTTGTAACCTAAATATAGTTTTATTCTTTTTAAGTAAGTAGCCTTCGAAGTGGGAATATTATACATATACGCAATCTTTTAGTCACAGATATTTGAAAATTTAATGTCGTGAGAACTTCATTATGTTAGTGCAGTGATTGGCAAACATATTAATCGAAAGAGCCAAAAAATAAGCAGAGGGACATTAACAAAAAGTTTAAGGGCGAAATTTCTTTTCAAGAACCATGTTTTTGAGTCAAAACCAATTTCTAGCCAAATGGCCGAGCCGCACTCAGGTCGGTAAAGAGCCGCATGCGGTTCGCGAGCCGTGATTTGCCGACCATTTGTTTTAGTGTATATATAACGTATTCATCATATAAAAAAAAACAAAAGCAAATCTACGAGTATTTAATAAAAATCTGTCGTAAAATATGGACCTTTATAATATAAAAACTATACAAAATTTTTTTCATTGAATGGAATTCGTACAAAAAGATTTTTATCCTTCCTTCCCATCTATTTGTCGATAGTACCACGATTTAAAAAAAAAATATGCTAAAAGTATTCATCTATCGCAGATGTTTGATATTGTATAGATTAATTCCCTGGATCAACTCAAAACTGATATCAGAACATCGTTTCGTATTACTGTAAATCTAACAAGTTGATAAATACAGAGGCGTAGGAAGGAGGGTGCGGCAAATTCAGAGTACCCTCGGGCGTCCAAACGTCTCGCTACGCCCCTTATAAATAGCCGTAAACGTAAGTTATACACAAGAGGGCGTACACGACAGCATTGCGAGGAAAAAAAATAGCAATCGAAACCATTAAAAAAAATTAATAAGAACATAATATTTTTAAAGCTTTCAGTTATATACATGAACATATAAAATATGAACATTTAATGTCGTGAGAACTTCATTATGTTAGTGCAGTGGTTGGCAAACTCATTAGTCGAAAGAGCCATAAAATAAGTAGAAGGACATTAACAAAAACATCTCAATTTTTATTCGAAATAAATCTAAGTTAGAAACTTTGTTTTATAACGTAGGCAAGGAAAACAAGCTGAACCTGTGGCTTGATTCTAAGGACAGAAATGTTGTCTTATGTGAAATGTAGATTGATTTTTTTAAAATAAATAAATCCAATAAATATTTTTTTAAAATATATTCACCTCATAGAAAATCAGCACGAGCAATGCAGCACAAAGTCTCTTCATCATTCGACAAGCCGTAGGAAGAAGCGGTCAAGTATACAGATATATTGTTGCTGTTGTCATCGTAGCTCTGAAGCTGTAGGGCTTATATACACATAGCGTGTCTAACCAATTAAGTGTTGGATACACACGTGCTATGCGAACATACTGCTTCAGGACTATCTCATCACACAGAAGTGTTGAAAAAGCCAAGCAGCAGTAATTAGATGTTGACAGTCTCGGTCTATCCTCATGCGGAGATATTGATATTTGATCGAGCGCCTCCCCAGGGGGCGGGTAGATTTGGCTAGTAAATAAAATACCCTGGAGGACAAACATTAGAACCTATTGCCTGATAGGACATGAAGGGACCCACAAAGGCTAGGAAACCTTACCCGAAAATTAAGGCAGCTACCTAGAGAGCTGTAACGGGCCCCCCCCCCTCCCCCCCCTCCCCCCCCCCCAACAGACGCTTGTGCTCGGGGCTAACAGCCCGGCCATGTGAAATGAAAATAAACCCGACGAAAGCCAAGCAACGAAACAAAACCGGGGCTGAGTCTAATGCAAATATACACATGACTGGATATGGACATGATTTGTGTCATGTGACTTGGAATGTCCCCCCAAGCCCAACCTCCAAACAATTAGTTTTCATGTTTTTCAAAGGGGAACATAAAGAAAAATTCCCGATAACTGCGCTAAATGAGATTTTTGCCTTTCAAAAGTCGCCATTCCTTTTGGTGCGTACTGTTTTATCTCACTTGCTTTTCTGAAATAGTTTGTAGAAAAAACTGCGGTGTAAAAGCGGATGGGTTACTAGAGTATTAAGGTAGTTCATTGGCGTGACTAAAATGTGGCGTTGCGAGCCTTTTTGGGGGTGGGGACTATTAGGTGTTCTTGTAAAGTGTGTTACTTCTATGCATATTCTGTCAAATTTTCAACCCCATGGACCATGCTCTATATATTAACATTATATTTTTAAAAAGTATTTATTCTAAAAACATTGTTTATAGTATAAATTACATTAAAGCCTGATTCAGTTACCCGGGTAAAATTGGATTTTTAGATGTTGGACACTTGGCAAATTAGGTGAATAGTAACACGATATGCATTACATTATTACTTTGGTTTATATCTTCTGGTATCAAAGATCATTCAAAATGTGTGAAATCATCTTATATATATATATATATATATATATATATATATATATCCCTCCCCCTAAAAAAAATAAATGAAAATATATAAATAAATTTTTTTTCTTTCCTTTTGTTGACAATCATATATAAGAAAAGTCTTTATATATTTTGATATAAAAGATAATTTAAAATATGTGTAAGTATCTTATATATATATATATATATATATATATATATATATATCCCTCCCCCTAAAAAAAATAAATGAAAATATATAAATAAATTTTTTTTCTTGCCTTTTGTTGACAATCATAGATAAGAAAAGTCTCAAATCAAGCTGTTTTCATCTTAATGCAAACGTAAGGTCAGGCTCTAATGCAAGAATAAATACTGGAACAAACCCCCTGGTACCTTTGAAAGAACCGGTCAGGATTTCACAGTCAATGACTTTTGACATCACTTTCTTGACGACCAAGCTGGCGCCACTGCGAAGACCTCTTGCTGAATCAAAGTTTCGTAGGCGACATTATTAATGCACTGATGGATTAAACGTTTTGAAAGCACGGTTGGTATCTTTGATGTAAGTGGGTCGTGATGCAACTTTTGATGGAAGTGGGTCGTGATGCAACTTTTGATGGAAGTGGGTCGTGATGCAACTTTTGATGTAAGTGGGTTGTGATGCAACTTTTGATGTAAGTGTGTCGTGATGCAACTTTTGATGTAAGTGGGTCGTGATGCAACTTTTGATGTAAGTGGGTCGTGATGCAACTTTTGATGTAAGTGTATTGTGATGCAACTTTTGATGTAAGTGTGTCGTGATGCAACTTTTGATGTAAGTGGGTCGTGATGCAACGATGGTTCTAAAATCGCCACCAAACAGTACAATAAATTCCATCCCCTAAAGGCATGTACACATGACATAAACACATGTATCCAGGACATACAAACAGGAAAGCAGGACATACATTCATGTACACAAAACACAAACACATGTACGTATAGATGGATAAACCTCAATATACGTTGTAATTAACTTTTCATACTGCTAAGCGTAAATGACACTCTCAAGGCCGTAGAAAATGATTATGGACAATTTACATGCAATTGATTTTCGCTAATTATTTTTCTCACTTCATGACGCATGTTGTGTCAAATGTACGTTGAGGTATTGTCATTAGGGGGGGGGCATCCATTTAATACGTACGCGCATCAAAAACGCAATATTTTGTGGGAATTATCGTCATGTTACCTTTTGCTTTTAAATATAAATTTGCTAGACATCGGTCAAATACTCAGTGGTTCCTGTACTACCGTAATATTAAGTCCACTGTATGTTCAAAGTGTGTGTAACGTAACCCCCCCTCCCCCGGGCTACGCCACTGGTTCCTAATATTTGTCGATTCCCGGCACCGATGCCAAATTTAGATTTTCAGCAGGCACTGGTTGTAAAGTTCTGAAAATTACAATTCGAGTTAGCGAATAAATAAACAAAAGAAAGTCTTGGGTAAAAATCTAGAAAAACCGCAGCTAGTTTTTACACACGTTTTTGCACCAAGACTGCTGGATTAAATTCAAAGTGGAAATAAATTGATGAAAAGTGTAATATTTCGCGCCCCCCCCCCCCCCCCCCCTGAGGAAGGAGAAGCAACCAAGGGCAGGCCCGTGCCGAGAATATGTTGGACCTGAGCGAAGCCAAGTAATGGTACTACTTAATATACATATTTAAAAAAATGCTACCTGGAGCGATTCTGTAAAAAGACGATTTTTTGGCGACCCTTCTCTGCTTATATATATGTGATTTTATTTTTTCAATTTTTTTTTAAATATCGTATCTAAAACGAGCTTAAAGCCCAAGATGGTGGCTATGCCCGAGGGCAATGGGGCACCCAGAGGGACGCGGCTCATATTATTGGAACCACTGACTTGCCAAACAGTGGGCGGTGTAGATCTTGGACACATTTTTTTTTGTATTACTGTTTTTGTGGGTGGGTCGAACATTTTGCCAACGAACTAAATGAATGGCCCGTTACAAGCCTGCCTGTATTAGACCATTAAATAGCAAAACATTGAAGTGGGATGTATTTTTCAAATTCATTTCCTTATAAAGTTTAGGTTTGAAATTCTTTATTTCATAGGCGGATTCGAGAATTCTCGTTTGGTCAATACAGGAGACATTAAAGTTTTGTTTTTGTTTTTTTGACGATGGTGGGTTCCATTTTTAATTTTTGATTCACAATTTAAAAAAAAAAAGAATTTGGAAGTTAGTTTTTAATTTTTTATTCTGAATGACGTTCAGTTTCACAAATGTTCAATGCAAGCAGGACGATCGTTTCTTTCCACACCCAACCAGGACAACGCCCACATCAAAGTAAGCCAAACTGTAAAGCGGGCATGACATCAAATGAACTGCAAAATATTTTCTTTGCGAAACGGGGCCATGTTCATAGAAATGAGTTTAGCTACTCGTAAGTGGTCCTGACGCATTTATGAGAATCCAGACTCGTAGGCGTACACGCCGTAGATCTGTGTGAAGGTGTCTGGTCCAACTGGAAGTTCGTGGGTTCCATCTCTGTTCAGTCTCATGATGTTTCTGCAAATGTATAAACGAATTCACGAGTTAATACAGAGGTGACATGAAATTATCTGAAATATGAAGAGAGCTTTGATTTTTAGCAGGAAAATGAGGGAGACAAAGTATAGGACATTTCGAACACATGTTGGAGAGAAATTAAACTGGACACGACCAATCTGTCCCATTCCTCTTGTTATCCTCTCGGATTCTACAATACAACTAAGCATTATTTTTATTTCATCTTCACTGTTGTTTGTTTGCTGAAGAAGGCTTCTTGCCGACACTTTCGTTATTTTTTATTTCCCCTTTTAAAGATTCTCCCACAATTGCTTCGCGCATTTCCTTTGACCTAACCTGACTACAGCCTCTCCCGCCAACACCTCTTTGTTTCCATATGAATGTAACTTAGGCTCTCCTGATGGGGTATGAAGTTAAAAAAAAGAAACACAACCCAAATGTATTATATGGCGTAGTGCAGAGGTTAACGAGTTATGTGCCGTGGTGCCCCCGGGGGTACCAATGCTTCCTCACAGGTGCGTCAGGAAATAGAACACAATTTAACTAGTGCAAACTAGTAACTCAATTTGGAATGATGTTTGCAGAAACTGCCATCATTCTTTGTTCAATACGTGCCGATGGATAATCAGTAGATATGATTATGGCGTAAAAACCTGGTACTTTAGGCTTAGCTTGTGCCTATTATTAAAGTCTCCCCCAAGTAGACTAAAACTATGCACGTGAACTATGCCATACTCACAGTCTGGCCCAGTCACTGTAAAAGATGTACTTGGACGTGAGGGAGATCGAGTAGCACTGGGATCTGTAGTCCTTGTACAGGACTTTCCTATTGGTCCCGTCCGTATTCATCACTTCGATCGTCTTACTTCCGGCGTCGCAGAAGTATACGAGGCCGGCTGGATACAAAAGCAAACATTTAATCTGATAGGAGATGAAATCAGACTCCTTTGATTTGTTCAACTCTAATTGAAATTTGTTATGTTAACATTGGACGGATTTATCTTTAAACTATATAAATATAATTTTTTTAGAAATGTGTACGTACTGCATTGATCGGCTTAAGAAATTTTAAAATTTCAATCTATAGAATTCAAAACTTTTTTGAAAGTCGTTGTTAATGGCATTTAATTTTCGGTCACTAATTTCAACACTCCATAAAACGGCCAGTTCCCTCTATATAAACGGCCAGTTCCCTCTATATAAACGGCCAGTTCTCTCTATATAAATGGTCAGTTCCCTCTATATAAACGTCCAGTTCCAAACTATACAAACGGCCAACTTGGATTCTCTTTCACAAACTACATCAACCTCTAAGAAACAGATATTGAGCTTTTGTGGGAGGGGTGAGTTGATTTTAAAATTTAAAAAAAAAATTATCAAAGTAACTCAGCTTCACTTACATTTTCTGTTTTAGAAATAAAAAAAAAATTAGGAGATCAGTGGACTAAAGATTATCAGGGTTTACCCTTAGAATCCACGGCTATCCCGTTTGGTAGGTCCAGGTTTGTGCTTGCGATGGCTTGCCTGTTTGTCCCGTCATAGTTGGACTTCTCAATTTTGGCCGGGGTTCCACAGTCGGTCCAGTAAACAACTCTGAGGGAATGATTTTACATTTTTTTTAAATGTGCTTTTGTTTTAAGCAATGCCAAGAACTGATTGTCCACCCGTAAATCTATCATTTGAATAATCCTAGAGCCGATTTTAGAATATGAATGTTTTTTGGGACAGAAAAAAAAACGAATAAAAAATGCAAATATAACCCAAAAAAAAAGAACTCGTATAAATCCTTAATAAGCATTTTTGTTCGCATTTATGTAATTGTGCGAAATTTTATTAAGAAGTGTTTATGTGAATGGGTAAACTTCTGGCGAAAAAACGTTTCAATTTTCCTTAATTTCCCCCTTTAAAAAAAAAAAAATATATTTTTACTTGTTACCCACATACGTTTTAAATAAACTGAAGCCCATATCAACAGCTACACAATTACTCACCCCAACCATTGAAAAAATACATTTCATTAATTTCCTACTTGAAAAACGTGAAATAATTATTTTTGGGGGTTGATGGTGGGGATGGGGCTGAGCATATCATAGAATGTGTTGTCATCTGCAACTAGTCTATGTGCCAAGTGGCAGCTCGATGTCGTGACGGGACGGTAAGTGGGTCAATTAGCCATCCGAAGACTCTGTCAGAAACACACGAACAAAAGCGAAGTCGCTGTTAAGGATTTAAAACCAAAAATGTGTGCTGCTCACATCGAGTCATTATCGTCATGTGTAGTAAATGCGTCCATAGTGACCCTGCAGTAATCGTTCAAGACGAAGTTGATCATTTCGATACACCATTTTAAAATCTTATTAAAGGAAAATATAATTGTTGGCACAAGCCTTAGGTTCAATGAGCCAACATTAAGAGAGCTGCTACATTTGCTAGTTCTCTAATATAATTCATATTAGGATTTTACGTCAATAGTTCACAGAGATGGCTAGACTTCAAACGTACATTTATAACCTATTGTTGTGCCCGGTGAAGAGCCGGCACAAAGTACCGGCAACTTGGGCAGCTTAGGGCACCATCAAAGATCTCCAAAAATAAGCAAAATCATTGCATGTGGGCGCCATGGATGAAATTAGAAAGTGCAATAAAAAGATTTGCTGATCTAAATGTTAGGGAAAAAATCCACTGTATGCCAATTGTTGATGGTGCCAACGGTAGGATAATTGCTCATTCTGTCCAAGTGCAAGCTAAGAGAATAATTGTATTTTTTTCTAAAACTCTTTGTTAAAAAAAACCAAACAACAGCAACGAAAAACAACCTACGTAATAAATTCATTATCTAAACATAAGTATTTTTCTTGCACAAATTTGTATGATAATAATTGGAAGGGGCGCCAAAGTTCAGCTTGCCCAGGGCGCCAAATTGACGCTTGCCCGGTGTGCCAAAGTTAAGCTTGTCCAAGGATCCAAAGTTAGGCTTGGCCGGGGGGCCAGCGAACGTAGTGCCGGCCCCGGTCCGTGTGAACATCGTATAACATCGTCTATATGCTACTAATTTAATGGGCACTAATCGTGTTACTATTTCAAGGACATTACTCAGTTACCAATTTAACAGTGGCCCTGTGTTACTATTTTAGGACATTACTCAATTACCAATTTAACAGTGGTGCTGTGTTACTATTTTAAGGAATTACTCAGTTACCAATTTAACAGTGGTGCTGTGTTACTATTTTAAGGAATTACTCAGTTACCAATTTAACAGTGGTGCTGTGTTACCATTTTAAGAGCAGGAACAGTATAACAGTTTTTTTATTTTATTTAACCACAAGTCATTTTAGATAGGGGTGTGTTTTGTGGGGGCTGCAATAAATCTTGGAAATGCTTACCCAGATTTCTTATCCAAAGCGACCCCCATCGGCTTGCCTATACCCGTGCTGACATTCTTGATGACCGTCCCATCGGGGGTGATCGACACTACTGCCCCGTGGCCAGAGTCGGTGTAAAACAGGAGGTTTCTGTTCATGTCAACGGCTAGGCCATCTATGATACTCCCTAGATTGGAAAACGAAACAAATGGAATGAAAAATAAAACATTAGTTAATCATTTTTAAAATTAAATATTTTGTATTCATTTTTGTAATAAAGAGCACATTAAAATCAGTAAAATAAAAATGCTGTAGTGCATTAAAATGTAGGCGATGTATTTTGTTTCATTAAATTTAAAACACCTATTATTAGTTCTTATGGTATAGCCTGTGTTTGACCTAATTTTTTTTACTTTAAAGTAGATCTAAAGCGTTACACCACCACTCTCGCCACTTTTAAAAGATATTGACAAGAGTAAGGCAAGAGATCTATTTATTAGTGTCTTTTGTTTGGAAATAGAGAATGTAAATTTAAAAAAAAAAAACAAACCATAGGCCAGATCAGAAAAGCAAACCTTTTGGTATGGCAGAGCCGAACGTTCGTACAATACTGCCTCTGTGGTTGGCCACGTAAATGTCTGATGTGCCGTTCTGGCCGTCCGAGAAGTAGATGGTCTGATCTTGTGGGGAATAGGTGATGGCCACGGGTATCAGTGGTATTGTGATGGGAGCTATGGCGAAGCTGTGGAGTATGGATGTTACAACACACATTATGAAACTGTGGAGTGGGGATGTTACGACACACATTATGAAACTGTGGAGTGTGGATGTTACAACACACATTATGAAACTGTGGAGTTTGGATGTTACAACACACATTATGAAACTGTGGAGTTTGGATGTGACAACACACATTATGAAACTGTGGAGTTTGGATGTTACAACACACATTATGAAACTGTGGATGTTACAACACACATTATGAAACTGTTTTGGATGTTACAACACACATTATGAAACTGTTTTGGATGTTACAACACACATTATGAAACTGTTTTGGATGTGACAACACACATTATGAAACTGTGGAGTGTGGATGTTACAACACACATTATGAAACTGTGGAGTGTGGATGCTACAACACACATTATGAAACTGTTTTGGATGTTACAACACACATTATGAAACTGTTTTGGATGTGACAACACACATTATGAAACTGTGGAGTGGGGATGTTACGACACACATTATGAAACTGTGGAGTGTGGATGTTACAACACACATTATGAAACTGTGGAGTTTGGATGTTACAACACACATTATGAAACTGTTTTGGTTGTTACAACACACACTATGAAACTGTGGAGTTTGGATGTTACAACACACATTATAAAACTGTAGAGTGTGGATGTTACAACACAAGTTACGAACATGTGGATTGTGGATGTTACAGAACAAGTTATGAATAGGATTCGTTTCAAGAGGTTAATATGTTTTTTTTATTAAAAAAGTATTATTTAAAATCAACATTGAGGATTTTTGTTGCTGTTAAACGCATTCAGTTTAAATGATATGTTTTACCCGCATTTATTTCAACTTTGATTCAGAATTTCACGGCTTAGATCAACAGTGTTGGTAAAAAATGAAGATACATGAAATTTTAGACATTACAATCCCTTTAAAACTACAATCATGTAGTTAGGAAATGTTCCACGAATCAGAGATGCAGCAGTTAAACTTGATACCCACACCATGGAAGGCTGAGGCTCTTTATCCTTAGATGACAGCCCATGTAATGCTAGTAATGGACTTCGCAAAAGCATTTGACCGGGTGAATCATAGTTTGCTTCTACACAAACTCCAGATATATGGGATTCAAGGCACCACTAAAACATGGATCTCTAGCTTCCTCAGCCACCGACGCCAAGCAGTAGTGGTGGGCGGTACAAGCTCCTCCTTTGTCAATGTGAAGTCAGGGGTCCCCCAGGGATCAGTCCTGGGCCCCTGTTTGTTCCTAGCATACATTAATGACCTACCGGAGAAACTGACATCACAGGCAAGACTGTTTGCAGATGACACAGCAGTGTATAGGACGATCGCCAACAGATCTGACCAGGACCAGCTACAACAGGATCTCAATCTGTTAGCTGAGTGGGAGATGAGCTGGGACATGGAATTTCATCCTGCCAAGTGCCAGACACTATCAATCTCTAGAAGTTGTACTCCTCTACACTACCAATACAAACTGCACGGCCATATTCTTGAGCAAGTTTCCTCCGTAAAGTACCTGGGTGTTACCATTCAAAGAGAGGTCCGCTGGGACGAGCATATTAACAATGTATGTAACCAAGCAAACCAAGCCTTGGGGTTCTTAAGGCGAAATCTAAAGATTGGCAACTCCTGTGTGAAAGAAAGAGCATATAAAGCCTTTATCCGTCCGATTTTAGATTATGCATCTTCAGTCTGGGACCCATTTACCCAGAAGAGCATTGACAGGTTGGAGGCGGTCCAGCGACGAGCAGCACGTTTTGTCCTAAACCGCTACAGGAATACCTCTAGTGTTGGCAGCATGCTAGAAACACTAGGCTGGTCACCATTGGAGAAACGACGACGACAATCCAGGCTCTCCATGATGTACAAGATAAATAATGGGCTGGTCCACTGTTCCAGTATTAAACAGAAACTCGTCCCTCTCCCCCATAGACAGCGACGAGGCCATGACAGGCAATTCAGGCTCATACCAGCAAGAAGCCAGTATAGGAGCTGCTCATTCCTGCCCAAGACAATCAGGGACTGGAACCATCTTTCAAAAGGAACAGTTGAGGCGACAACACTAGACACATTTGTGTCTATTGCCTCAAGCCTTCAAACCCCTAGTTCATAATTTCCTCATCACCACCAGTAACAGAAACATTGCAAATCCCATCTACATGCATAGGAGCCAAAATGATCAATAAATTGATCGTGGGCCCTTAAGATATAGAAGAAGAAGATGTGGTAGAAGACAAACTCTGAGATGGAGTCCCGCACGTGGTATGACATTGAAACAATGAAAAATCTGGCAACCATCGCGACGTGGAACGCATAAAGAACACAGTGGGACACAAGAAACACAACTAGACATCCACTGCATCCGACATATGTGAAATTTTTTTTTTTAAAAATTTAAAAAAACACTGACAGATAGAAAATTATATTTACCCGAACGTTCTCTGATCCACTTTCACCAGTTGTCCATCGTAGACGTCGTAGAAAAGTACAAAGTTGTCAAATGTCGGGTCTGGTAATAAATACAGGGCAGTTTAACAATTATTTGGTGTCGTCTCATCTAATCTATTTTGCTTTATGCGAGGATATCTGGGTATAGTTGAAATTATAATGCTAAAAATCAAAAGATGCTTTTGTCATGAAACTTAAACAAGCTAAGACATATAGGTCATCATCAACAACATAATCGTTATATTAACTTAACATGGGCGCCCGCAGGTAGGGGCAAGGTGGGGCACTTGCCCCCCCCCCCCCCCCCCCGATTGGATAAAAAAAAATTAGACAAGAATAGACAAAAAAATTATTAAAGTAAAGAGAAAATAAAGAGAAAGCAACTAAGCTGATGTCCTGTCCGTTCGTTCACCATACAAATACGCTACAGTAGATTAAAACTACATTAAAACATTACTAAAAAATTTTTGCCCCCCTCCTGGAAAGGTAATCGATTTTTTTGCCCCCCCCCCTGGAAAGTTTTCTGCGGGCGCCCATGGAACTTAATTAAGCTCATCAAAATTAAAGACAAAACATGTAACTTTCTACAGTTCATCTGTATATGTCTAGAGTTCATCTGTAACTGTCAAGAGAACATCTGTAACTGCCTAGAGTTCACTTGTAGCCGTCTGGAGATCACCTGTAACTGTCTAAGAGACCGACCTACCTGGTACACCAGCTTGTTGCGGCGGCTCACAGATGGCACCAGCCAGCCCACTGCGAGAGCAGTTGTGCACGTTCCAGTTCTTTGGTGTGATCCCGCACTTGGCGATGTGGTCTTCGGTTCCCGTGCACTGAACCACGTCGAGGGAGTTCATGCCGTAACCCCTGCCCGTGGCCTGCTGATTGGTGACCTGAGCTTTGGCCTTTGTCCTGAAACATAAGAACCAGTGCTAATTGATATACTTGCAAACTGTATGCTGCTTAATACACTGCAAGCGTTATGTTAAATATGACATTGTGTTTACTTTTTTTTTTTTGTGTTAAGGTGATCATATAACGTTCAACACCACTCGAGAGATTATTAACTTATACAATTTTTAGAAACCGCTGCAATCTGTCATAAGACTTCACTCCCCAGTTGCAATTTTAACAGCAAGGGTGATTATTTAGATTTCGCAAAATCAGAGGGAGCTCGCTGGTAAAGTCTGATAGACTAGGAAGCAAATGAATTTTGAAATCTTCCAGTCCTAAATTTAAGGGGAGGAATGCCCCCTGGTCGAGCTGATCGTTGGTATATGTGATACATATGGTATGTAATCTTAGATATCTGTTATGAAAATGTGAATGCTATATCAATATATATGTGATGAGGAGAGTCGGATGTGATCTTAGATAGCTGTGATGAAGAGGCTGGGCTGTATACCTCAAACATTTTAGCTTAAAAAGTACATTTTTCCTTAAACATTGTAAAGTGAGGCCAAGCTAGATTTCAGTGATTTTAGCTGGGTGAATCTCCAGTGCAATAGTGATCAAATGATTGAAAGTGAAAGTGAAATTTATAAAATGGGACACAGGAAATGGAAAGAAAATTATCGCTTTTAATGGATAGGGAAATTTTTAAAAAAATAAATGACACTAGCTTTATGCTAATAAATCTTCTACTGTTTAAAAAAATAAAGAGATATTTGGTTGAGTTACATTGAATCCCTTATTTCAGTGGTTCTCAATCTTCCTAATGACACTTTAATACAGTTCCTCATCTTGCGCTGACCCCAAAAATAACATTATTTTCGTTGCTACTTCATGTGTTTCCCGATGGTTTAAGGCAACCCTTATGTAAGGGTCTTTCGACACACCCCCAATAGGTTTGCAACCCACAGGTTGAGCACCCCTGCCTTATTTCATCCATTTAGTTGTTTACTATTTGTGATATTTATCCGCATAAAAAATAGCATACAATCGTCTAAAGCTGGTGTGTGTTTACTGCTGGAAAAAAAATGAACCATCAATCTACCTATCAAATCCCAGCATGCCACACACGACGGTTGCATCCCTGTCATCCCAGGTGTCGTCACAGATCTTTCCCCACTGGCCATTGGCGTAAAACTCAACTTGTCCACTGCTCCAGTCAGCGGTCCCCATGAGGCGCACGAACACCTCAGCCGGGTCAAACACGAATGGTGACTGAGTTGCCGTTCCTACAGGATGAAAAAAACAAGAGAAATAATGTATAAACGAAGCGGTATTTATTATATATATATATATATATATATATATATATATATATATATAAAATAAAAATGCATAGATGTTTGATAATATAATGAAAAGAATCATAGAGTACACATTCAGTAAAATATGAATGAGACGTGTTAAACACTCTGAATCTAATAAACTATTAGTGTATTGACTGAGTTGCCGTTCCTACAGGATGAAAAAAACAAGAGAAATAATGTATAAACGAAGCGGTATTTATTATATATATATATATATATATATATATATATATATATATATATAAAATAAAAATGCATTGATGTTTGATAATATAATGAAAAGAATCATAGAGTACAAATTCAGTAAAATATGAATGAGACGTGTTAAACACTCGGAATCTAATAAACTATTAGTGTACCGTTGGCAACTTGCTATCAGTTTTTAAAACGTTTCTATAGTGTAGTACATCTGTGACAATGATACAGTGTTGTTCATCTGTGGCATTGACATGGCTTAGAACATATGTAACAGTGATCTAGTGTAGAACATCTGTAACAGTGATCTAGTGTAGAGCATATGTAACAATAAAAACTTCCCAAAATTTTCTCAAGTTTTGTTAATAGTTGATGGGAAGAAAAAAAACCGCCAACTTTAAACATTAAAAAAAAAAAGAATAAAAGAAAAGCTAAAGCATTTTTCTCTGCTCGACTTTCCAAGAATGTTTTTTGTGTTTTGAGAAGAGCTACATTAAGCCAATCTTCCTAAGGGGTCTAATGACGCTTAGCTTTTTGTCGTTATGTGACCAACTCCAAGCCATGCAGCTAAAGAGGTTACAACCTGGAATGTCAGTGTTGTATCGGCTGTGCAGTCGAATGTCCATTAGTTTATTAGAGACAGGGGGTCCGACGTACTGCAGTCCCGAGCCGTCCACGTAGACTTTCATTGGAGATCTTAAAGGGGAATAGGGAAGATTATTTCATTAATTTAATTACAACATTGGCAGCACTGCAGAAGACTACAGTTGTCTACTGTTCAATAACAATAATTTTTTTTTTAATATATTGTTATGTAAAACCACTTTTTTGGATTGTCAGTAATGATTCAAATGTAGCTACAATACCCTCTATTTCAGAATAAATCAAGTGCTATTAAAATACCCTTTACTCCAGTCCGTAAAGTAAAGGAATTTGTCAAACTGGTCGATGGAGTAAAACTGCGCGCTGGAGTCTTGATGTAGGAGTTTTCGGTTGTTTCCTTGTAGGTCCAAGCTTTCAATCGTGCCGAGGCCGCTGTCCACGAAGAAGAGAAGGTGCCCTGATGATGTAAACCAATCAAGGACTGAGAGATCTGACAACGTAGTTTCAAATTAAGAGTTCATATAAATAATTCTGAGAATTTTTTAAATAACCACGATGCACCCGGACATACAATAACCCCCTATCCATAGGGGACAAGCGGAAATAAAACCTTTAAATTGTACTGGTAACAAAAAAAAAAATGATTGGGGCTAATGGGAAAGAGGGTAAAGTCCCCGGATGAAAGACACCAAATAAGAGAACTCCCGCAGCTCCTGCGCCGTGCGAGCAATGGACGGCTCGAATACGGCAAGAGGAGCCACCTTGAGCTGCAACCCGTTCCAGGCATATATACACGAGCTACAACCGAGATTGATAACTACGAACGCCAGGGTAAAGTCAAGGGTTTAAGAGTCCTATGATGAAAAGTGGTAAATAATGTCTTTCAGGGAAAAGTTTGTTCACTCAGTATTTACCAATGGGAGGAATGCGCTCAGAGAGGAAGTCACTCTATATATGCCGTAGAAATGCCGCCAGACGTTGCGCACAACAGCCACGGCTGCCGTAGAAATGCGGCCAGACGTTGCGCACAACAGCCATGGCTGCCGTAGAAATGCTACCAGACATTGCACACAACAGCCACGACTGCCGTAGAAATGAAAGAAATAGAGGCTACACTTATGTCCCCGAAACAATTGCGCAGACGATTAGCTGGAAGAAAACCATTTCCGTCCAACACAGGAACTTTTTTTCATTCACTTTGGATTAGACTTTTGACTTATTGCATCTACCTTGGACATGATTTGGACATTGTATACCTACTTTGGAGTAGACTTAAGACTTTTCCCACCTACTTTGAAAGTCAATGGTGAGGGCATTCGGAGTTTTGAGGTTAGTGCTGACTAGTACTTTCCTGTTGGTGCCATCATAGTTAGCAGATTCTATCTTTGGTGTCTCTCCCAAGTCCGTCCAGTACAGCGTTCTGAAAAAAAAAACGCAAGAGAGGATTCTTATGTACAAGAACAGCATTACTTTCTGTTTACAATGACTTTTAGTCTTGGAGTAAGTCTTATATTTTGAAGACCGACTTGGAAATTTTTTTTTTTTTAAAATTTTAAAGCTAATTAACTTTAGTCCACATGGTAAAACAAAAACGAAGTTCAAAGTTGGAATTAAGTCCCAGCAAAAGGTAAAGTTTAGCACGAAGCTTCAGTGGCGTCGCTACACCAGGTCCCGCCGGGTCCCAGGACCTGGTAAAAAAAAATCTTGGGACCTGGCAAATGACCTGGTAAATTTTTATTAGTTACTAATATTGTATATATGCTCATTAAGCGTAAACTACATTACATGTAAGAGAACTTCCATTTTAAATGTCTTTATATGTTTAAATTTTTATTTTTAATACATTTATTTTAGACCCGCCACATTTTTTTTAAAGATCTGCAAGGGACCCGCCATGTTAAATTTGATGGCGTCGCCACTGCGAAGCTTACTTTGTGTCCGGATATAGAGCCAGTCCACGAGGCGTGTCCGTGCCCGTCGTAAGGACGTTCTGGAAGTCGCCGCCGTCCAAGTTCATAGAAGAGATGAGATTGAGAGATTTGTCGGTGAAGAAGAGGAGGCGGTTGATGGGGTCAATTTTGACGTTGTCTGGCCTTGAATCTGTTGAAATGTTTAGAACAAACCAGCCATGAAAATGTTGACAAGGCATTAATTTTCATGTGTATGACTGTTTTCACCATAAAATAGAGACGCCATCGCCGCCCGAAATGTTGTCTTCAGCCGCTGTGATTAGGATTGTGTTTAAATTAAGAACATTCCAAAAGCTCCCCAATCTTAGCTATAAAACCATCGTGGTGAGGCACTAGGTTATAATCATGTTATAAACTTATCTAACGCAGCCAAAATTTCAACCAGGTATGTTGAGCGCTCCTTAGTTTAGTTGGTTAACATTCCTGTTTGGACTACCTTAAGTTCACTTGTCTAGCATCCTTGACTTGACCTATTTAAGTTCAGTTGTCTAATATCCCCTACTTGACCTACTTCAGTTCATTTGTTTACCATCCCTGACTTGGCCTACTTATGTTCATTTGTCTAGCATCATTGACTTGACTTACTTAAGTTCAGTTGTTTACAATACCTGACTTGGCCTACTTAAGGTCAATTGTCTCACATCCCTGATTTAACTTACCTAAATTCAGTTGTTGAACATTCTAAACCTTACTTACTTACTTAAGTTCAATCGTCTAACATCCCTGACTTGACCTACTTAAGTTCAGCTGCTTGACATTCCTGACGTCCGTGCCGTCAAATCTCATGCTGTTGATCTGCTGGTACGATTCGTCGGGGAAATAGATCCGCTCCTCCGTGGGATCGTAATCGAAGCTGCCCGGGTTGGAGACGCCCTCAACCCGGACGTAGCTGTAGGAGGTCGTCCTCACGTCCATCCTGATGAAGGTGCTGTTGAGTGCGTCCACCATGAATATGGCGCCATCATCTGTGTCCTCTGATTGGTTAGATCGAATGTCCACATTATGTTTGCAAATCAACTTTTATTTCATAACAATTGAATAAAACACTACTCTCCAATTAGTTTTGAAAAGTTGGAAACATTTGATATTAATTTGATATTTACACATAATAAATATTATTTATTTTGATATTGTGTCTGTTGTTGATTAAGCTTGAAATAAGTTTTTTTGATCTAATTATTATATTGTTCAATATCTCAATTAAAATGGTATTTTAATTTTTAAAAAAACCCACACTTTTTCCGTAAAATCTCGACACACTTATTGAAAGTATAAATATGGGACAACAAGTTGGCTTGCGTCTCTTCATGGATGGCAACACCTCATGACTGATCTAATACAGGGAGCAACATTTCGCAACCTGTGAGAACAACATGCTTCTCGTTATCTGCTTAATAATTCATTGTCTTGTGAGGTCATATGGCGAATCCAGAGGCGTGTAGCAGACGACATTCCCATTTCCAATGTATGTAGGTATCAAACAAGGACTCACCTGACGAACATGTGACGGCAGCATCTTTGGTGTCCCCACAGCTGTGGCTGCCGAGTGGACCGTGGCCGCAGTCGGCGAGACTGTCTTCGAGCCCGGAGCACTCGACATTGGGCATCAAGGTCTGGACGTTGGAGCTGAGTACGCTCCCATTCTTCGCTGAAGCGCCTTGTCTGGAGATTCACGGAAATCTCGATATATTTTAAGGCTTTTTCACATGTGGTACATAAAGACTTGATAGGAACACATTAAAACTAGCTGGGAGGATTAAATAAACACTTGCTAGGATCTTTATAAACACTAGCTGGTAGCAAATTAAACACCAGCAAAGACCAAATAAAAACTAGCTAGTAGCAAATAAACAGTGGCTGGAAGCAAATAAACAGTAGCTAGGAGCAAATAAACAGTAGCTAGGAGCAAATAAACAGTAGCTAGGAGCAAATAAACAGTAGCTAGGAGCAAATAAACAGTAGCTAGGAGCAAATAAACAGTAGCTAGGAGCTGTCCATTCAAAAAATGTAAGGTACCCATTTTGTTTTTAACAATTTATAAAATCGTATCCTTTTATTGATGTTTTTTTTTTTCTCAAAAAAGTATTTTAACGTATGCTAAATTTGTCGCACGGTGAAAATCGTTTATCACGAAACTGAGTAGACCGAAATATTTCTGCGTGTTTAAAGAATTTCGTTTTCAACGATGCATACCATTAAAATATACGTCACCAAAATTACATTTATTAGAGTTCATCCTATTAGCTACACTAATTAATTAGTTTTCAAATTATTATACATTTTATTCATACATATATATATATATATATATATATATATGTATGAATAAAATGTATAATAAGTTATATATATATATAATACTTTATTAAATGCTTGTGCAGGCCGAAAGATGATAGGACAGGGGGGAAAGTTATAAAGAAAATAATAATAATAAAAAATATTTCGTTATTTCTCTGGCCGCCAAGTGGGTGCTGGCGGGTCAAATGCGGCCCGCGGGCCGTATGTTGTGCAGGCCTGATATAGACGATTTAACAAACAAAAAATGTCTGCAATCTGAACAAATAACAAACCAACCCAAGATAACCCAACATCCTGCAGGCAACCAGGGCATCAGTGTCCGTCCAGTTGCTGTCACAGATGGTCCCCCAACGGCCGTTGTAGTAGACCTCTATGGTCCCTTCGAAGTTGTTTTTGTTAAGCTCCGGGAGCAGACGCACGGCCAGCCAAGCGGCGTACTGGGGCGTGTCGGGTGCTCTCGCTACGGAATACAAATGTGTGTACATAATCTACAAAAAATATGTGTGCAGTTAATTTCTATTCATTTTTTTAAAAAATTATAATAAATAGTTAATTTGTGGCAACACAACTACCATAGAGAAAACAAGGGATGTCTGAATTTAAATAAAAAACTTATTTAAAAAAATAATAATAATTTTATTTAGTTTTTTTTTTTTTTTTTTTTTTTTTTTTTTTGGGGCCCCCATATATTTTTTTATTTGATCATTCTGGCTTCTGGTTTGAATTCAGAGTTTTCCTTCTCTTAGAAAAGTTGCCGCTCAAGGCTCGCAGTGAGTCCCATCCACCCACCATTATATTGAACAAAAATATTCTAACCATATTCAGAAATATCGATCTGTTTGGAATAATAAAAAATTGAATCTTAATCTTAAACTATTTCGTTGGCGGCTGGTGAGGTTTTACATGTCATCCGGATTTATTGATAGATCACTGACAACTTTCTCCACCTTACCTACTCATATCTCTCTGTATAGACGTCAGCACCAACGTCCAGACCTTTATACGGATATTAAACTGGAGAAAAATCTATCTGAATAGAGTTTTACTTGATAAGAAGAAAGAGCTGTCATAAATTCGTACTTAGAACCGGGAATCGTCAGCTCAATACCTTCGCTGTCTATGGTAATTCACTTACTTAACAAGCCAATGTTTTATAGAACAATCGTCTCTTTATTAAATATTCAACTCCAAAAAAAAATAGAACACTCCATCACTGCTTTCCTTCCAAAAACACCACCCCGACAAACACTAACACGTCGTCTCTCCTTACACGTATACGACCCAGCATATTATAGATACAGCTACACATACACTCTCTACACCAAACACCGTTTCCATACAAATCATTCACGCCACTAGTGTGACAACAATTCGTATTTAAGAAGATTCAATGCTCACTTGTCAAGGCGCAGTTGAATCCACGGTTGCAGTTATCAAATGTGCAGCACTGTTTACACGCGACTTCTCGGCTCGTCCTGTTGCGTGAGACCAAGTCGGTCTCGTCGCTTCTCTTCCCAACCAATGGATCGTTGGTGTCTTGTTTCGGGCAGTCGCCAGCCTTTAAACGTAGCAGCAAATGCGACACATGAAGGTGTTGTTATACAAAGAAACAACCTTGGCGTAACTAGACATACATGGTGATGAAAGCTACTAGACTCCAAAACAGCCACACACATAATTTTTAAAATTTCAAAGTTAAACAGTTGGCTTTATCAAATTATAATTAAACTAAGGTTTAACCGGCGATTGCAATTTTTACACCGGTCCAGGGTATTTTGAGAAAATATCCGGTGGGTCTAGGTGTGAAAATAAAAGAGATTTAACTTCTCATTTTATATGAAAAAGCCTACAGACAATCGTACACACTACCTGCCAGCCTTTAAACGATAGTCCTACAGACAATCCTACAGATAGTCCTATAGACAGTCCTACACAATACCCGTAGCTCTTTATTGATTTTTATAATAGTCACCTCCGAAAACAATTCAACCTTTTTACCTGAGTTCAACTGTCACGCATGTAGCTCGCGGCCTGACAGCCACGCCCCCCCTCTCCCCCCCCCATTCGTAATGTAATATTTCGCAGGACTTTTTTTGTACTAGCTTACANCCCCCCCCCCCACACACACTTTTTTTTAAACATAAAGCAGAGTGCGAGGGGCTGACAACAACAGACTAGTCTAATATGTATTTAAAGCTATGATAACGAGATATAGTAGCTAGTACTTCAAAACGTATCTAATAGTCAACATTTTACAGGCTGTCAGATGTCATGTCCCTCAATCTTACAATAAACTTTGCAAATCCTTCTGAATTATGAATAAATACGATTGCAGGAATCGGAAAAAAGGGGGAAAAATGATCCATGTTTAAGTATTTACACTCTTAATTTTAAACTCATTAGTTTTCTACAATGGCAAACATTACAATTATGATACATTTTTTTTTAAAGTCTCTTAAAATCGTTTTGAATACATTTTTTGAAATGTCCTTTTATTGTGACAACTCACCGCCCAGGTTTCACATCCCATGTTAAAATATGAGCCTCGGGTACCTTCCTGGATCCTTTCTGTGAAACATTGCTGAAAACAAGTGCCAGCCAAAAAAATAAATAAATAAAATGTATTGGGGAACAAATAAAAAAAAAAAAAATAATAATAATACTATACAAATTAATGAAAAAGGAAAAAAAAGAAGTACTAATAAATATTTTCATTAGCATTAGGTAAAAATCAAAGATTCAATCGCTTGTGTTCAATGAATTTTGTGTCTTACGCTCATAGGAGGACACAACTCTGTGGTAGCGCAGGTTAAAGGGTCTGAGATTATGCTACACTTGTAACACGCCAGGCCGTCAACTGAGGGAGAATAGTTTGGGGAAATAGTAAACATAGCAACAAGGAATGGAAACAAGGTGAGAACTATTCTTCATATATCACGACTGGCACGCACAATATGTTGAACGGTGATGTTTCCCTAACGGGTTTTACTTCTCTATTTTTTCATATTTCCAAATAAGCTCGTGATCGCATTCTTCCCACTAACATGCTTCACGCTAATTCAACAGACTGTCTTTGGCGAACTCACGTGATCGCATTCTTCCCACTAACATGCTTCACGCTAATTCAACAGACTGTCTTTGGCCAACTCACGTGATCGCAGTCTTCCCACTAACATGCTTCACGCTAATTCAACAGACTGTCTTTGGCCAACTCACGTGATCGCATTCTTCCCACTAACATGCTTCACGCTAATTCAATAGACTGTCTTTGGCCAACTCACGTGATCGCATTCTTCCCACTAACATGCTTCACGCTAATTCAACAGACTGTCTTTGGCCAACTCACGTGATCGCATTCTTCCCACTAACATGCTTCACGCTAATTCAACAGACTGTCTTTGGCCAACTCACGTGATCGCAGTCTTCCCACTAACATGCTTCACGCTAATTCAACAGACTGTCTTTGGCCAACTCACGTGATCGCAGTCTTCCCACTAACATGCTTCACGCTAATTCAACAGACTGTCTTTGGCCAACTCACGTGATCGCAGTCTTCCCACTAACATGCTTCACGCTAATTCAACAGACTGTCTTTGGCCAACTCACGTGATCGCAGTCTTCCCACTAACATGCTTCACGCTAATTCAACAGACTGTCTTTGGCCAACTCACGTGATCGCAGTCTTCCCACTAACATGCTTCACGCTAATTCAACAGACTGTCTTTGGCCAACTCACGTGATCGCAGTCTTCCCACTAACATGCTTCACGCTAATTCAACAGACTGTCTTTGGCCAACTCACGTGATCGCAGTCTTCCCACTAACATGCTTCACGCTAATTCAACAGACTGTCTTTGGCCAACTCACGTGATCGCAGTCTTCCCACTAACATGCTTCACGCTAATTCAACAGACTGTCTTTGGCCAACTCACGTGATCGCAGTCTTCCCACTAACATGCTTCACGCTAATTCAACAGACTGTCTTTGGCCAACTCACGTGATCGCAGTCTTCCCACTAACATGCTTCACGCTAATTCAACAGACTGTCTTTGGCCAACTCACGTGATCGCAGTCTTCCCACTAACATGCTTCACGCTAATTCAACAGACTGTCTTTGGCCAACTCACGTGATCGCAGTCTTCCCACTAACATGCTTCACGCTAATTCAACAGACTGTCTTTGGCCAACTCACGTGATCGCAGTCTTCCCACTAACATGCTTCACGCTAATTCAACAGACTGTCTTTGGCCAACTCACGTTTAAAACCAATCCAGTAAATAACGAAGTGTGCATCTCAAAATTAATTTATAATTTATATATGATTATTACGTATATAAAAATAATTAAGTATCCAAAAAAACACGTTTTGCAATAGCTAAACCACTTCATCAAATTTCTAGATTTCTAATCCACCATTTTAAAACATCAAATTAGTCATAGTCTTTCTTCTATATGTGTTGTTCTACTTACAGGTGTGCCAAATATTTGCTCTCTTTGAGTTAAAAGAAACTTTGCAATTTTATTGAGGATCCCTGGTCTTACAATTGTTATATTTTTGTTAAAAATTAAGATTTATTTATGTATTTTGTGTCATTGGTAATAACTGATAATATACTGGTAAAATTTCAGGAAATACTTACCTCCCCTTAAGTTGAATATGAGTGTTGATATGAACAGGACTGAAATAAACAAGTTAACAATTAATTTTAAATATTGTTATCAACATGACAAAATCAATTTTATTCACTGCCATTAAATTCCCAAAGAAACATAGATTCTTTTCTTTTTAAATATTCATTGAATATATTTAAAACACTAAAAATTAAGTTGAATTGTTAATGTTGTTTCAAAAAGTTTTAAGAATAAGTGGGGAAAATGTAGTTTTGAAAAATGATTTAAAAAAAAAAGAATATATTATTAATACTTATATTTTTTCGTCCACAAACCCAACCATTGAAATAGCAATTCTTAAATTGGGAAGGGGATCTATTGAATGTATGCATCAATCATTTAAAAAAAAAATGCATTGAGGTTATTTTTGCTGCAAACGCAATCCAGTTATCAAGTCTGATTATCATATTCGTCGCGTTGGCCTCGGATATTTAAGGGGCCCAAATATATAATCGGGAAAAATTTTAATTATCAATATTGAATGCGGGGGGACACAACATCTTAAAATTTTTGGGGACCTCCGTAAGTCAAGCGAAGTCCCTTTTACTTATGTAAGCTATTCTCTAAATATCTGTTATGAAAAACTGTCAGAAATAAATGGACTATCATATTTATATTTCAAAATTTGAAAACAACTTATGCTGCTGCTTTATTTTTTTAAAAAAGGAAGTGTTTAAATTGAACAAGATATCATGCATAAAATACTTCTTATTTTGAATAAACATAAATAACATTAAAACTATATTAGTCAAATTAATGCCAATGTGCACTTTATCAAGATTTCGGAACCGGTGAGGACTTAGCTGATATTCAATTAAGACTCGTCTTAATGATGGTAGATATCTTTGTTTTCAACTTCTTTGTTCCTTCAATCCCCACCCCCACACTTTACAAAAAAAAAATATTTTTTTTTAAAAATTTCTTGAAAGTAATAAGGTGTTTAAAGGTCTCAGATTTTACAATACATATTTTTAAGAAAATGCAGTTTTTAAAAAATGTAAATAAAAAATACTCTGTTAGCAGGTCACCGTATGTAGGAATAATATGGGAAACATCTAAGAGAACGTTCGTTCAATACATCTCTGAACGATCGAACCGAGTCTTTGTAATCGTAGGCCCTATTAAAAATATGCTTTAAAATAAATGAAACAAGTCCATGAATAGTATTTACCCAAACAATCATTAAACACTTACGTAAGTTGAACATTTTTATGTGTATTAATTTTTACGTTTAATACTTAGGATAAGTTCATGAATCTTTAAATCTGCACCACTTCTTAAACTCAAAGTGCATGACTCTGCATCCAATGAACGGTGGCCTACTTTCAGTTATCGGTCGGTCATACAGACGAAAACAACACAAAGTATCTTCTATTTTTAATAGTCTTTTACTACAATACCTCTCGACATAGGACATGTAATTATCCCACTGCCTATTCCAAATGAAAATATTTAAAGCTCTTGTGCAGTAAGGTGAGGTATTGGATGAAGAAATATTACCTACGTATAATTATGACTGTAAAAAAAAAACAACAGGTTCAAACAAAGACTAGCAGTCTATCTCATGGTCAAGTATACCTCAGTTACGTGGCATAGGCTTAGTGTCTGATTGGGTTGGTCAAGATTTTTGCTGAACCACACACCCCAGTTTAACGATAATTGAAATCTACAGTTAGCCGAAAATTATGTCTCTCAATTTAAAGGGGGGGAAATGACATCCGCAGCCTCCCATTTGCTACTGGCATCGTGATTGAAAATTTTCGTTACCAGGTGACCGTGACAATTATTGGCCACTCTTTCAAGCTGGTCAATCATTGCGTATGCTATAATATTTGGGCTGAGTACTGTATATGTGAATGTTTTTATTGTGACTATATGGATTTTGTCTTTACATTTTAGATACGTTAAAACTACAATGACCGGTCTACACATAATGTGTAAAATACTTCGTGTAGCTCAATGACTAGCTCGATGATTTAAAAAAAAAAAATGAATCTATTTTTAAGCTTAGCTTATCTTTTTAATCTACTCTCTTTTTAAAAACAAAATGCTATCATCGCCGTGGGGGCAAAAATACATGCTATTGGTTCATAATGGAATGGTTCATAAGGCAGTCCAGGTATTAAAAAAATGTTTATCTTAAATATCTAAAGGTAAAGTGACATATACTTTATTAATAAAATAAATACTTGTAAGTAAAATGTCAGTTGAATTTACGAATTTTTTTTTTTAATGTGTGAAATTGCGCCGAATTGATTTTTCCAGATCAAATGAATGAAACGCTACCGGTCCATAAGAGGTATTAATAATTATTTACTTCAGGGAATTCCTGAATCATTCTCTCAATTAAATTATATTTTCTGTTATAAACCGCCGTCCAGGATGCCATGATCTCGCCCAGGGTGGCTCTGGCAGTTGACCCTTTGATGATTGATGACTTATATAGCGCTTGTGTCTATGCTATTCTAGAATGCTCACAGCCAGCTGATTTCATAACCCCTATTTAAAGAAAAAAAATGTCTTTAAATATCTCTTAAATGATTTTTAAACAAATCATTTTCAATTTTTCCTCCAAGATTGAGGCAAGCTGTTGTTTAATTTTTGGCGCTAATAGCTTCAAAAGAGCGCATTCCGCATGACTTCTATCTGTGTCCATCAACACTGGGAACTGTCATTAGGGCCTGTGATGAAGAGCGCAGTCTCTTTAAAGATACATGTATGGTTATCAGTTCTTTAAGATATTCAGGTGCAGAGCCTTTCAGAAAGCTGAATGCCAGGGATAGAATTGTGTGCTCAATGCGCTCACTCACAGGAAGCCAGTGGAGATCTTTAAGAACTGGGGTGATGTGGTCAGATGTGTATAAACCTGCATTATCGCTTGTGTCCAGAGTTTTTTTTTCAGACATTTTCCCGCTGAGAAAGGGGTTATGCCATTTGCCAGTGGCAACCGGCGTAGCTAAGGGTTGGCAGATGGGCATATGTCCCGCGGTGCCAGACTAGCGTGGGAGGGGGAAAATGGACTTTGATGGTATTTAATGGTTGAAAAGGGGGTGTGGGGGGGGGGGGGGGGGGGGGGGTGTCATATATTTTATTATTTCAAAATTATGAGGTGCAATTTTTTAAATTATTTTAAATTCAAGGTTTATATTATACTTTTCGAACGGGTAGGACATTTTTAAGGTTATGTGGGAGGCATTATGGCACCCAGTGTCATACATAAACTGAATTCAATCCGATTGTGGCGTGCCCCAGGGTAATCATTTGGCATACCCTTATTATCAACCCCATACTGTACCATTGATCAGCGTGAGTGAAGGGGGTGCAGAAATTTAGGGTGCTAAAGACAGTCGGGGGAACTCAAAATGCTTTGTTGCAATTTGGTGCTTACTTGAATTTATTGTTTCTTCCAGACAATTTTGAGGTTGTATTTCAAACTTTCGGGTGGGAAGTGCCAAAATTAGCCGTAATAATGATCAAAGACATCTTAAGTTCCGTACCAGTGGGACGTAAACTATATTCATTCTAGTGGTGTTACCCTTGAAGGTACGCTTTTTCCTTAGTTTATTCTCGCCCTTTAATTCTCTTTAGTCCCCCAAAACATTTTGTTAAATAAAAAAATATTAGAATGCATTTTATCACATTGCTGAATTTAGTTTAGCAGCATTCTACACTTAATTGGAGAGCAACTGAAGAGATCCTAAGTTAGAAAATATAGGTGACATGCTTAATCTTTAGAGCCGTCGTTGTGTGCGTGCCCAGCAACGCTTACGATGCAGGGTGCCTCGGATATTTTTAGAGTTTAAATAATATGTGATGAGGATTCTTTCTTGATAATCCTCTTTCAATGCATGGGGGGGGACCGGAAACAAGGTTCACCTGCTTGTGTAATGCAAAAAAAAAAAGAACCAAAAAAAAAAAAAAAAAAAAAAAAATACAAAAAAAAAAAAAAAAAAAAAAAAATTTAAAAAAAAAAAAAAAAAAAAAAAAAAAAAAAAAAAAACAAAAAAAAAAAAAATAAAAAAAAAAAAAAAAAAAAAAAAAAAAAATGGATATTTTTAGAAGTTAAATAATATGTGATGAGGATTCTTTCTTGATAATCCTCTTTCAATGCATGGGGGGGGACCGGAAACAAGGTTCCCCTGCTTGTGTAATGCAAAAAAAAAAAGAACCAAAAAAAAAAAAGCAACAAGTATATTACTAAAATTGTAATATTGGCTTTTATTTTTATTTACATTATTTGGTCAAGGAAAAAAAGGGGGCCGGGTGGGGGATAGCTACTTAATTAATAAATGAACTTTCAACACACACACACACACAAATAACTAAAAATTAAAAAAGGGTTCCATAACTAAAAAAGCTCTTCAAACATTTGATATGCTGAATGCAAATGGGAAGAAAAAAAACTTACTTATAATAATTAGACTAACCTTTTCTAAATATTTCCTATAGTCAAAATAAAAATAAAAACCTGTTACTTAGAAAGGTCTGTGCACATTTTGATGGGTTTGGAAAACTGGACATTGTTATAAATTGTATATGAACGCCATAACTTTTTTTTTTTATCCTTGGGATGGACTCTGAAATATTAAAATATTTTTTTTTAAAAATCCATGCAAATAGGCGGGGCATAATAAATATAGGCCACGTATGTCTTACACCTGTGTTATTCTGGAAACTTTCAAAAGAGGCACATTAAAAGAAAACACAAACGTTTTCGGTATGATAACTGATGAAATTTGCACTTTTTGTATGCGCCGTTAAATTCTTAATTTTTTTTTTTAAAAAAGCTATTTTTTTAAACAGTTTTCATTTTCTATAACTCAACACCCATGGCATCGATTACATTTACAGTTATGCAAATAAAAATATTTTTAAAGCTAATGCAAACTACAAGTTATACCTAATACGTATCCCCACTTTAAAAGTCATGCTTTTATCATGAAATATAATTTGAAAATAGATTGAGCTTCTTTGATATAATTTAGCATGGTCCATGCTGCATGGACTATTATTAAAAATTGTCGAGCTTTATATTGATGAAAAGGAAATTAAACACAGTGTTAATAAAATCTGTAAACTTGTGAAATTGCAACCCAAAAAACAAAAAAAAAAAACAAACAAAAGAATAAATATACCGATATGTTTGCGAACTAACGGAAATAAGACATCGAGTTAAATAATTTGGAGCGGCAAGATTAGCCTTAAATATACAGATCATCAAATATATCGAGCATAGCGATATTTCATAGATTCCACTGGTAGTAATCGGTTAAAGGCACCAGATACTAACCTTTTTAAAAACTGTTCTAAAAAGTCAATTTAGTCGTAAGTAATATAACATATTTAATTTTTATATTGTACACATTTGGCTTTCCTGGGGGGCCGGGGGGGGGCAGGGCAGGGCTCCCCGGCCTGGAAGGAACCCCACTTGTGTCATTCTGAAAGAGTTCGTATCTTAAGTTTTAGGTTTGAGGCATTTGCCCATTTTCCTTTGAGGCGTTTCAACGCGCAATGTCAAACGGCATTTTTATTATTGCTTTGGTTTACCGTATATACTCGCATAAATGTGGCCTTGTCAGGGGGTGTGACCGATTAAGTCGAAATCAACTTTACTTATTCTTTTTAACAGTGAAGCAGTCCTTTATACGAAGAGTCGTAGAATTGTTTTCTCCTATGAAATTGCTTGCGCTCGAGCAGAGCCAATGCCAGAGTTAATAAGGTATGGTTGTTGTTGCTTTTTTTTTTGGGGGGGGGAGGGGGAGGGAGGGAGAGATTGCAATTACGTTACGTGAAAGGAAATACGTGAAACAAAGTATGGAAAAACCTGAAAAAAAGACGCCCCAAAACCATGAACGTGTCGGCAAGAAGCAACAGAAAAATAAATAAAACATAAAAATAAGGTATGGTTGTTGTTGCTTTTTTTTTTGGGGGGGGGAGGGGGAGGGAGGGAGAGATTGCAATTACGTTACGTGAAAGGAAATACGTGAAACAAAGTATGGAAAAACCTGAAAAAAAGACGCTCCAAAACCATGAACGTGTCGGCAAGAAGCAACAGTAAAATAAATACAACATAAAAATAACCACCAAGCTGCAATGTATCCTAAGATTTAAAAAAAAAATGTTAATTGAAAAATCCCGTTGTTAATAACGAGGGCTCTTTAACTGTTCGGTTGTTAGGGAAATACATTGGTAACGTCTATTCTGGAAGTATTGGTTACATTAAAATGTGAGGGGGGGTGGTGCGGGGGGCGTGTAACTCTCCAAACTTAGGGTGCGACCCTATCTGTGGGTCAACCACAAATTCCCCACTTGGACAACAAAATGGCAAACCATGTGTGCGACCTATACATGAGAATATCTTGTAGATATTTTTAACGTCTTTAACATTATCACTGACGTGTTAAAAAATATCAATGAAATAAGAAAGACATTTTAAATTAACATTCTTCAATGAAATCTTTTTTTTTTTAAATAAAATCTTCATTGACGTAGACATGTAACAAAATATATATGACATCTTTCCGTCTCCACGAGACGATGGAGTAGCTCTTTACACCTCAGCGAATAATTTACTAGGCCAATCCTGGATTGGAAATCTCGGCTGTAACTATAATATAACTACTTTATATCAATATTATACACAACAATAAAATAAACAATGACTATGCTTAGCATAGACGCACAAAGATTTGAATTGGATTCTTAACCCTTGACCTCCATGTTAACCCTAAGACAACGTTAACGAGCTGTAACGTGTTTCCCTAATCCCTTGATTGGTATATGCTTAGGCTCCTGAGTCTGATGATAAGAAAGTCATCTAGGCACCACTGGCATCTATGGGTTAAATTGTTTTTGAATCGAATAAACTGTAAGTCATTGATGGACTGTTTATATTTATATCTCTGATTTTTTATCTTGTCAATGAAAACGAAGACTGGGGCCGCAAAGATTTTTAGACAAGAGTTAAATATTATGCCGTAGAATTTAGGAATGGGGATTTATGTACCAAAACCATAGCAAGATGCACAAGTACAAGTTTTACCATTGCAAGATGTACAAGTACAAGGTGTACCATTGCAAGATGTACAAGTACAAGCTGTACCATTGCAAGATGTACCAGTGCAAGTTGTACCATTGCAAGATCCACCAATACACTTTATACCATTGCAAGATGCACCAGTACAATTTGTACCAACGTACAACAGGTGCCAAACCTACCTAAAAAAAAGTTTCTTTCTTTATTTTTTTGTAAAATTTGACTTAACAATATGCAATTTTTGAGAAAACTTGAAAAAAAAAATTAGTTGGTCTGTGTAATGAAAGTTGAAATAAGAAATAGTTTTATTGGTTTAGACATAATAATATTATACAATGCCATATCTTACTGAACTCCTTAATGTCTATTCACACCTTCGAAAGCTTCGTTTTTCTGCAGACTAGCGTATTTTTTCTGATTCCAGAACACGCACTTTAACATATGGTGAACGATCTTTCTCTTTCTGTGCCCCAAATAATGGAATTCTCTCTTATTACACATCCGCAATATAACGACCATCACAGCCTTCAAAACTGCCCTCAAGACCCATCTCTTCAAACTGTACTATACCGACTCATTCTCACACCCCATCTGACTGATAAACAACGTTCGATGCTGTTAGCTTCTGTCCACGGCTTGACAGGGTTAGATAGTACTTGGGTGGGTGAGGTCCACGGCTGGACAGGGTTAGAAAGTACTTGGGTGGGTTAGGTCCACGGCTGGACAGGGTTAGATAGTACTTGGGTGGGTGAGGTCCACGGCTGGACAGGGTTAGATAGTACTTGGGTGGGTGAGGTCCACGGCTGGACAGGGTTAGAAAGTACTTGGGTGGGTGAGGTCCATGGCTGGACAGGGTTAGATAGTACTTGGGTGGGTGAGGTCCATGGCTAGACAGGGCTAGAAAGTACTTGGGTGGGTGAGGTCCATGGCTAGACAGGGCTAGAAAGTACTTGTGTGGGTGAGGTCCACGGCTGGACAGGGTTAGATAGTACTTGGGTGGGTGAGGTCCATGGCTGGACAGGGTTAGATAGTACTTGGGTGGGTGAGGTCCACGGCTGGACAGGGTTAGAAAGTACTTGGGTGGGTGAGGTCCATGGCTGGACAGGGTTAGATAGTACTTGGGTGGGTGAGGTCCACGGCTGGACAGGGTTAGAAAGTACTTGGGTGGGTGAGGTCCATGGCTAGACAGGGTTAGATAGTACTTGGGTGGGTGAGGTCCATGGCTAGACAGGGTTAGATAGTGCTTGGGTGGGTGAGGTCAATGGCTACTGTCCCAATCTATCATGAACGGTGGGTGAGGTCCACGGCTAGACAGGGTTAGATAGTACTTGGGTGGGTGAGGTCCATGGCTAGACAGGGTTAGAGAGTACTTGGGTGGGTGAGGTCCAGGGCTAGACAGGGTTAGATAGTACTTGGGTGGGTGAGGTCCATGGCTAGACAGGGTTAGAAAGTACTTGGGTGGGTGAGGTCCACGGCTAGACAGGGTTAGATAGTGCTTGGCTGGGTGAGGTCCATGGCTAGACAGGGTTAGAAAGTACTTGGGTGGGTGAGGTCCACGGCTAGACAGGGTTAGATAGTACTTGGGTGGGTGAGGTCCATGGCTAGACAGGGTCAGATAGTACTTGGCTGGGTGAGGTCCATGGCTAGACAGGGTTAGATAGTACTTGGGTGGGTGAGGTCCATGGCTGGACAGGGTTAGATAGTACTTGGGTGGGTGAGGTCAAGCTTTTTCAACAATTGTTCTTTTTAAACGCATACGTTTCTGTAATGGCTATTTTTTATATGAAGCGCAGTGATACTAGCCCTAGGCTGGGGTACTGCGCTAAATAAACCACACTAAGAAGAATACTAATAATATCGCCCAATGTTACATAAGAAATTCTCTGGTCTTGTTGTAACAATAACTGACCCATCAAAGAAAATGACAATTTGAAAATTACTGGCAAAGAGGTAGCAGTAGTGTTTGCGTAAAAATTAGAAATTTATAATCATGTATTTCACAGAATTGAATTGGGATACAAAACGTCAAAATTTTCAACGTGAGCCAATTGGCCGTGATCGTATAGTGGTTAGTACTTCGCGTTGTGGCCGCGACAACCCAGGTTCGAATCCTGGTCACGGCATGGCTCTCACAATATTTTTACTTTTCAAATGTCAATAACAAAAAAAGTATTTTACAAAAATGCAAATGACGAATACTCCATAATTATGTCCTCACGAGGTTTCTTCTGTCAGCTTATCATCTTATCGGTTTTCGCCCGCCGTTTCAATGCGAATTATTTTAATTATAGTGTTGGTAAGGCGCTGAGACTGTGAGAGCGTAGATGGCTGGAGACACCATTTCTTGCACATATGGTTTCGCGTTGTAGTTCGGAAAACAGTTGCCCGAACTTACATGCAGTGTGTGTTCTGTTGTTTTTGTGTGTCATGGAGCCTGTGTGTCCTGAATCAGGTGCTCCGTTGTCTTCGTGTGTCATGGAGTGTTAAATATAGGCGTGCTATATTTTACGCTCATTTAATCCTTTCCTGGTGAACGATCTTAAGCTGACCCCAATTCGCCTGCGTTTGTATTGGGCGTGTCTTACTCCCATTGATCTTCTTTACCACCAACCAATCTATCGTCTATTTCTTTACTCGAAAGTGGTAGAACACAGTATACTGTAATTATGAATAGGGTCTTAAAGTCTGCAATTCAAACTCTCCCCTTCTCCCCATCTTTAAAACAAGAAACATAAAATATTTCCGAACTCCCAGTGAGAACATTAAAAACTTTTTCCCCATTAAGAATTAAAAAAAAAATAAACTGCTGCCAGGATTTTCTAAGCTCCTGCACTCTTGTACAACGTAAAACATGCCGGTTATACATTTAGTAGGTGATAATCCCCAAACTTTGTTAGGGTTTGATTTTATTCATACATACAACATAATATAAATGTGATGTGCTAAGACAGTGGGTTATGTGAACTTGTTCTCGAACGCGAATAGGCCGTAAATTGACGTCATCTTGTCAGGGCCCAGCGGCATTTGGTGACTGCCGTCTCTGTTAAGTCGTACGATATTCCTGTTTGAGGGAAGAAGAACAAAAAAAGCACATATTTAAGCATAGTCAAAATTCAAGAATTATGTACTGAACACAAAACCATAAAATTTCTCTGGGTATGTATGTATGGCTGTAACCCTGTGTTCACTAGGCGCGGAAAAACCAAAATTCCCAGACGTTGACACTTGGGATTCTTAGAAAGCGCGTCCCATGAACGCAGGTTTGTTCAAGTAACTTTAAATAGATGGGATATTCTAGCATTGCCGGCGCCATTGTTTTGGCTGGCTGACTCTAGTGAAACCATAAATATAAAAAATATACTCTAAACAGAAGGTTGTTCCAAACTAGGTTAGAATTAAATTGACAAACATTTCGTTTCCATCCTTGCAACACCCCCCCCCCCCCAACAAATATTTTATTGAGTATCGATTTATTTCCCACATTAATGTTTTTACCTTGTAAAATTCAAAAGGCAGGCAAGGGTGAGGGTAATTCCTCCCAGCTCAGATTGGAAGCAACTACCCCCCCCCCCTTTTTTTCGTGTTAATGCTCCCGCATGTCATTGCTATTGCGTGTTGTATCAATGCATTAAGTACACTCAACACGCCTTGACTCAACATGTCTACACTCAACACGCCTAGACTCAACATTTCTACACTCTACGCGCCATTACATGTCTACACTCTACGCGCCATTACATGTCTACACTCTACGCGCCATATTTACACGCTTTATGAGGCCTGATCATGCCATTTGTGGCAATACAGTTTCCCGTGTGTTAGTACATAATCCCTCTTTTACCCAACTGAATCCCCTTTACCCAACTACATCAATTTAAGACCCAAGTAACATATCTCTGTACTCGCGGTGTGGCTAACTACATCAATTTAAAACCCAAGTAACAGATCTCTGTACTCGCGGTGTGGCTAACTACATCAATTTAAAACCCAAGTAACAGATCTCTGTACTCGCGGTGTGGCCAACTACATCAATTTAAAACCCAAGTAACAGATCTCTGTACTCGCGGTGTGGCCAACTACATCAATTTAAAACCCAAGTAACAGATCTCTGTACTCGCGGTGTGGCCAACTACATCAATTTAAAACCCAAGTAACATATCTCTGTACTCGCGGTGTGGCCAACTACATCAATTTAAAACCCAAGTAACATATCTCTGTACTCGCGGTGTGGCCAACTACATCAATTTAAAACCCAAGTAACATATATCTGTACTCGCGGTGTGGCCAACTACATCAATTTAAAACCCAAGTAACATATCTCTGTACTCGCGGTGTGGCCAACTACATCAATTTAAAACCCAAGTAACATACCTCTGTACTCGCGTTGTGGCCAACTACATCAATTTAAAACCCAAGTAACATATCTCTGTACTCGCGGTGTGGCCAACTACATCAATTTAAAACCCAAGTAACAGATCTCTGTACTCGCGGTGTGGCCAACTACATCAATTTAAAACCCAAGTAACATATCTCTGTACTCGCGGTGTGGCCAACTACATCAATTTAAAACCCAAGTAACATATCTCTGTACTCGCGGTGTGGCCAACTACATCAATTTAAAACCCAAGTAACATATCTCTGTACTCGCGGTGTGGCCAACTACATCAATTTAAAACCCAAGTAACATACCTCTGTACTCGCGGTGTGGCCAACTACATCAATTTAAAACCCAAGTAACATATCTCTGTACTCGCGGTGTGGCCAACTACATCAATTTAAAACCCAAGTAACATATCTCTGTACTCGCGGTGTGGCCAACTACATCAATTTAAAACCCAA